>LR749685.1:872958-959418 GCA_902729485.2 Mus minutoides | reverse complement strand
ATTGCCTCTCTTGCCTACTCTTGGGATTACTTTCACTAGCATGCCTAGATGTGTCCTGTTCTGTTCTTTTTTTCTTTACTTTTTGCATAACTGTATCCATCTGCATGCTTCAGAAATCTACAGTGTAAAAATGTATGTTAAAGCCTGACAGTGGCGGCTCATGCCTTTAATCTGAACACTTGGGAGGCAGAGGCAGGCGGATCTCTTGAGTTAGAGGCCAGCCTGGTCTAGAGTGAGTTCCAAACTAGCCAGAGCTACACAGAGAAACCCTGTCTTGGGGTGGGGGTGGGGAGACAACCCAAAAATGTATGTTAAGTATGGCTGGAGAGATGGCTCAGAGGTTAGGAACACTTGCTACTGGAGGACTGATGTGTTGGTTCCCAAACCTACACATCAGGTAACTCACAAATGTTTGTAACCTGTGTTTCAGAGGATCTGACACCTATTCTGACTTCTGAAAGCACTCACACATAGGTGGCATCTCCTAAACAGAAACACACACACACACCCATAAGAAAGCAAACGCAGAACAAAAACAAAGACCCAGTTGTCATTTCCTTAGTTTGTACATGGTATTGGCCCTAACCCCATGAATACCAAATGCATTTGGTACTTTCCATGCATCTTAGTGTCTGAGGCAGCTTTTCTTATGTTTAGTGCTGTCAGACATATGTACACAGCGTGCTCTCTCTCTCTCTCTCTCTCTCTCTCTCTCTCTCTCTCTCTCTCTCTCTGTGTGTGTGTGTGTGTGTGTGTGTGTGTGTGTGTGTGTATATAAACTATATACCCATATACACACTAAACTGGAACTAAATTTTCCTTAACTTCTTAATGCTGGGATTATTGGCATAAGCTACCAGTTTAAAACCAGGGATCTGTTTAGTCAGCCTGTCTCTCTTGTCTGTTTCCTGTCTGTTTAATTGGTCATTGTATATTTTTCAAGAGATTTAATTTATATGTGTGTGAGCCTGTATGAGTATAAATGCATACGATGTTTGTTTAGAAGCCTGTGGAGGCCAAAAAAAAAAAAAACAAAAAACACCTCAAAAATAGTAATAGTGTCAGATCTCCTGGAAGCAGAGTTATAGGCAGCTGTGAGCTTCTGTGTTGGTGCTGGGAGCTGAAACTAGGGGCTCCGCAAGAAGAGTGTGTGCTATTAATCAGGGAACCATCTCTCTAGCCAGTTAATGAGGTGTCATTATTTAGGTGTAAAATAATGAGTTCCCATTTACAGACATATTTTCTCCTTGTCATTCTGTTATAAATTAGAATAAGATAGTATCTGATAGTTATTCCTGACTTGTACAAAACTTTTGTATAGGACCAATTCCTACTGAAGTAGAATTAATACACTCAAGCAGATATGTGCTTTCCTTGTGAGTACTAATATGTCAGTGCCACTTTTTCATTACTTTGTGTATTGTCATTAAGCTTCATTTTTATTTTCTTTTTGCAAATTTGATGGATGAGAAGACATTAGTATTTATTTTGCATTTATTGTATTATGAATGAGGTTGGTAATTTTTATTTTCTGTGAGGTTTTATATTCTTTGAGGTTTATTAGTTGCCTTGATTATTCTTTTTAAATATTTATTTGAGAAAGGGGGCTCATATGCCATGGCACACACATGAAGTCAAACGACAGCTTGTGCGAGTTGGTTCTTGCTACCTACTGAGATTCCACTTAGTGGATGATGTCTTTACCCACTGAGTCCATCTTAGTGGCCTGCCCTTTGAGTGAGTGTGTGTGTGTGTGTGTGTGTGTGTGTGTGATATTCAAACCCAGTGTCTCCTGTATCTATTTCTTTGCGGTTTCCCCTTTAAAGCTATCTTAGGTCATATATATCTTTTGATTTTGATTGCTTTTATCCTGGAATATTTTTCTTTCTCCATCAATTATCACAATTTTGCTGGGTATGGTTGCCTGAGTTGATGGTTGTGGTCGTTCAGAACCTGAATTTGTATTTCTCTGTCTGTCTGAGTTTTAAGATTTCTGTTACTGTGACAGGGCTGCATTTATATGTGTCTTGCAACTCTTTTTTTTTTTTTTTCTTTTTTAAAAATTCTTTATATTTAGTGTTTTAATTATATGATGTGAAGTTTTTATTTTGTCTTGTTTGTTTCTGGTCCTGTGTATTTACTGCTGTTCTGTATGTCTCTTGTACATGAATGGACCTTTTCTAACATCTAATGTTTGGGAATGTTTCATTTGTTTATATTGAACATATTTTCTATCTTTTATGTTCTTGTTTTAGTTTAACTTCCTTTTTTAGTTTAATCCCAGACATTATAGTACTGTTCCTTCCCCTTCCCTTCTATGTTCTATATTCATAGATTTGGGTTTTTGTATTTACTGTTCATAGTTTTAAAAGCCTTTTGTTTTTCTTACCCAAATGCAGCTCTTACTGCAGCTTCTCCCTTCAGCCTGGTAGTCTGTCCTCTCATTGTCCACTTTGACTGTGAGGATTTCTAGGGACTTCTGTTTGCGTTAGTGAATTTTGTTTTTAGCATCATTTAGTTTCTTTCTCAATATTTGTATCTCTTTTATTGAATTTCATTTTTATATCCTATATTGGCTTCTTTATTCCATTTCAGTGTGTGTTATTTTGAAAACAATAAAGGAGTTTATGTTTTTTCATTTCTTTCATTTATCACTTATTCTTTTAATTCTTTAGAATTTTGTCTAAGCAACCGTTATTTTAGGCCATTGGGGATGGGACTGGTACATTTTGGAGAAGTGTTGTGATACTTGTCTTTTTTGAACACACTGTTTTTGTTTGTTTCTCTGAAGTAGATTTCTAGTTTATTATTCCAGTTAATACAAATTTTAAGCCTACGGCTAAGAGAGAGATGTGCTCAGGCAGAAAGTTAGATGGACCTGAGAATAAGTTGTGGTGTGCTCATGGTGGGTTGTCTTTCAGCCTTTGAATTTTATTTATTTTGTTTTGTTTTATGTGTGTAGATATTTTGCCTCTATGTGCCGTTTGCATGCGTGCTCCTAGCATCCCCTGGAACTAGAATTACAGAAGGCTGTGAGCTACCATGTGGTTGGAAGGAGTCAAACTCTCTGGAAGAGCAGCTAGTGGTCTTAACCACTGAGTCAGTCCTCCAGCTCATAACTTAAATTATTTTGACTTCTTTTGTATAAGCTTTCAACCAATACATCCCCATTTGGTGGTTATTAATGCATCCTTATTAATTTCAGGAGAAGGGACTCACTTTGCCTTGGATTTTCATGTATTTGCTTTGTGGAGAAGTTATTTCAGATTTTTTGGTTTTCTTTTAATTCTGAATCTGTGGTGTATTCAAGTATATGTACTGGCTAGTTTTGTGTCAACTTGACACAACTGGAGTTATCACAAAGAAAGGAGCTTCAGTTGAGGAAATGCCTTCATGAGATCCAACTGTAAGGCATTTTCTCAATTAGTGATCAAGGGAGAAAAGGCCCCTTGTAGGTGGGACCATCTATGGGCTGGTAGTCTTGGATTCTATAAGAGAGCAGGCTGAGCAAGCCAGGGCAAGCAAGCCAGTAAAGAACATCCCTCCATGGCTTCTGCATCAGCTTCTGCTTTCTGACCTGTTGGAGTTCCAGTCTTGACTTCCTTTGGTGATGAACAGCTGTATGGAAGTGTAAGCCAAATAAACCCTTTCCTCCCCAACTTGCTTGTTGGTCATGATATTTGTGCAGGAATTGAAACCCTGAATAAGCCAGTATATATGTGTTCATTTACCTGTTGTTATGCACAAGTATATTCACATGAAGACCTGAGGGCTGTATGAGGTGTATTTTTTTCTCACACTCAACCTGTGGCCTGTCCGTCCATCCTCCCTCCCTCCCTCCCTCCCTCCCTCCCTTCTTGCTTTTTGATGCATGGTTTTTCATTTAATCTAGAGCTCACTTAATCAGGTATACTAACCTGGCCAGCAATCCCTGGGGATTCTCATATCTTTTTGCTGATTTTAGGATTACTGGTGTACTACCATATCTGTTTTTTTATATGGTTGCTTGGGATCTGAACTTATGTTCTCATGGTTGGGTTGTATATGTGTGCTTTATTGACTGGATCCTTTGCAAGAGTACTAAGTGTTCTTACCCACTGAGCCATCTCCCCAGCCCTATCTCTAAACTCCCATAGTGTGCTTTAGGAAGCACCCCAAGAAAAGTGTATTTTTCCATTTCAGTGATTGTAATTTTAATCTCTTTAACTTTTTGTTATGTAATTTTCCTACTGGTGATCTTTGTTCAAACACTGTATTCTTGAACGATTTTTTTGTTGTTGTTTTTTTTGTTTGTTTGTTTTTCGAGACAGGGTTTCTCTGTGCAGCCCTGGCTGTCCTGGAACTCACTTTGTAGACCAGGCTGGCCTCGAACTCAGAAATTCGCCTGCCTCTGCCTCCCGAGTGCTGGGATTAAAGGTGTGCGCCACCACGCCCGGCTGGATTTTTTTTTTTTTTTAATACCTTTTATTTGACTGTTGGGGAGGGAATATGTATTGAGGTCAGAGAACAAATTGCAGAAATCAGTTCTCTCCTTACACCATGTAGGTATTGATTGAACTCAGGTTCTCAGGCTTGGTCTCTGGTAGGGATGTGTGTGTGTGTGTGTGTGTGTGTGTGTGTGTGTGTGTGTGCGTGTGTGTGTGTTTTTACTAAAAGAGGTGACTAATCCAGCTCAGTCAGTTAACAGGGTCTCAAGGGATTGAGGATTGAAACAGAAAAACAGACAAAATTATAACATGACTCCAGGCCACACTGAGGCTGAACCAGCTTTATTTCTCTCCAGTCTGCTTTATATCATTCCAGGCATATCCAAAAACCATGGTCAGTTCTCTTATCCAAAAGTAAGTGAAGTAGTAAACAAAGGAAATCACACAAGAAAGTAACTAAGCGCCGAGCGGTGGTGGTGTATGCCTTTAATCCCACCACAAGGATCACATAGGGTAATAAGTAAAGTAGTAAGCAAAGAGATCACATGAGGTAGTGATTCAGCAAAGCCCCATGGTCTCTGTTTCTGATATTCTTATCTGAGCCTTTTTCCTTGTCTGAGCCCAGTGACAAATGCCAGATTCCCATGTCACCAAAAACTCAACAGATAGGCATAGCTCTTAAAGGCCCCACCCCTAGCCCCCTTGTGTGTGAGGAGGAGGAACAGGTGTATGGAACAGGCTGGCCTGGAATTTTATCTGTAGACCAGGCTGGACTGGAAATCACAAGAGATTCATCTCCCTTTGCCCCTCAAGTGTTGGGATTAAGGGTGTGTGCCACCCATGTGCTTTTGAAAGGTTTTATAATATAGGTGTTGAAAAAGTCTTTGTCCAGATGCTCTAATGATGGTAAGCCTTTTGGAACTCGAATCTTCCCCTCCCCTTCCCTCCCCTCCCCATTACATTTATTATTTTTTTTAAAGATTTATTTTTATTTTATTATATGTAAGTACACTGCAGCTGTCCTCAGACACTCCAGAAGAGGGAGCCAGATCTCGTTAAGGATGGTTGTGAGCCACCATGTGGTTGCTGGGATTTGAACTTATCACCTTCGGAAGAGCAGTCGGGTGCTCTTACCCGCTGAGCCATCTCACCAGCCCCCCCCCCATTACATTTATTACATGGTTAATATTACATTTTTATTGTATATTTTAGATTTCTACTTTTTATTAAACAGATTTTTTCCCTATTATTTGGTTTAGTCTTGAATTAGTTTGATAAGAAAATTGTTGAATATTTGTAATACTCTAATAATTGGAGTATAATCTACCTGAAAGCATTTTGGAATATAATCTACCTGAAAGCATTTTGCTTGTTACTTTTTTGTTGGTGTTTTTTCTCAAATCATTTTTTTAAACATTTTATATAAAATTTTATGTATATACATCGGAATATAATCTACCTGAAAGCATTTTGGAATATAATCTACCTGAAAGCATTTTGCTTGTTACATTTTTTGTAGGTGTTTTTTCTCAAATCATTTTTTTAAACATTTTATGTAAAATTTTATGTATATACATGTTTTGCCTAAATGTATGTCTGTGCACTACATGTATGCAATGCCTAGCAGAGGCCAAAAGAAGGCTTAGGATTCTCATGGGACTGGAGATACACTGCCATATGGGTGGTGAGAATTAAGTCCTGGACTCTGGAGGTGCAGCCAGGTGCTCTTAGCTGCTGAGCCATCTCTTTAGCTCCTGTTCTTGGTTTTAATTGCCTATATTATAGCCATTATTTTTAGTATTTGGTACCAAACTCAGGTTTTCACACTCTAGGCATATATTTCCCCAATCTCTTCTAGTTTTTTTTTTTTAATGTTAATGCCATTGATATTAGGATTTCTGAAAACTTAGATATTATTTGTTTTTTTTTTTCTGACTAAAAGTTAGATTGTAGTTTGATTGGTTTAGATAAGTCAGTTAAATTTTGCTTTTAATTAAAAAATTAGTACCATTTATGCTATCCAGTAATTATTCTTTTTTCCAATGTATGAAAATGCTTGTTGACTTTACAACCTGGCGTTTTTATGTCATTTAATTAGTTTACTTTGGGCAATTTATTAAATGTTTGTCTCTTTATTTTAGCTGAAACACTGTAGTCGATATATTCATGACTTATTCCCTTCACTCATCAAGAATCTGGATCCTGTGCCACTTAGACATTTACTTAATCTGGTCTCAGCTCTTGAACCAAGTGTTCATACTGAACAGGTAATACGTTGAGAATATACTGGTATGTTTTGTTTTCTGCACAATGAGGATTTTGCTTAGTTATTAAGATAACTTCACTTTTAATTAATGTACTGTTTTAATGTCATTTAGATTTTTAAAAAGATGTTAAATGTTTTTATATGTCTGCCCCAGTGCCTCTAACCTTAATCTCTCTCTTTTAGACACTGTACTTGGCATCCATGTTAATTAAAGCTTTGTGGAATAATGCACTTGCAGCTAAGGCTCAACTATCTAAACAGAGTTCTTTTGCATCTTTATTAAACACTAATATGCCCATTGGAAATAAGAAAGGTTAGTCAAGCATATTGTACCACAATAAGGTGTACCATATTTTGGATTTATTACTAAGGTGTCAAGTATTTTCTACTAGTACATTTTGTACACTCCTATCTGAATATTTAAAATGCTGTAAACCCCACAACTCTTTTGAACAAAGACTGGTTCTTACACATAGAAAACCCTACATCTTTACTCATGTATCTGACCACTGTCTAGTCATAAGTGCACTACAAATAATATGTAAAGTCACTTTAGCGGGTTTTTGCAAGAAGTTTGTGAAAGAAGTATATGAATCAAAAACAAATTTTGTGTTTAGACTTCTAAAGTTCTAGAATAAAGACAATATGAGGCACATTAAAATCACATGCATTTCAGATAAAAGATACTTAGCATGTACTCACCAGTCACCTTCCCTCAAAGTGAAGTTTGGGATAGGAATCCTGTTTGGAATAGGAAGGATACTATGCATCAGATGATTAATAAAGTGTTTCTGGGTACTGGTTTTTGCTGAACCTTTAAACAATGTATATATTTTCAGAAGTTAGTAAATATTTTCATGTTTAATTTTTCTTTCTTTTGGGAAAGGAACAAAATATTTTGTTAAGTAATTTTCAGATTAGAACACAATTCTGTCTTTGTATTTTTTATATCAGAGTTTTTCTAACTTGTTGCATGTATGGATAATTTTGAAAGAGTTTCTAAAACTATATACTTAAACCTAGAGTTTTCTTTTGGCATATGCTACTGTTCTAGAACTTTCTGTGCAGGCACCCACAATAACCAACAGGCTTCCTTATCTGTATCTTACTTACAATAAACATCTGCGCTATCCCAGAGAAGCTCAGTCACTTAGAATGTTTCCCTCCTGTTCTTTTCCTTTTCCTTCAGAGGAAGAAGAGCTTAGAAGAGCAGCTCCTTCACCTTGTAAGTCAAGCCTTAGAATGCATGACACTGTGACTATGGAGTTCTGGTGGTCTTTAAGATTATTCATTTTATGTAGTGTATATATGTTTTTCCAGTTTATGCTACAGTCACAATTACATTTTGAGAAAAAGACAGATTTTTAAACTATAAACTATTCTTCTTAGTTTTTTTCTTTTTAAATCTCTCTTGTGGAAGTCCTAAGCCTGCTAGACAACAAACAACTATAACAGCTATAGCCCCATGCTTCCTCCAACCAGTTTTATTTAAAATCATTAGTATTTAGATTTGAATGTTTATCTTTTTTAGAAATAACAAATTTAGAGGTTTTATTTTTGGCCGGTTAGCATAAGGTTTGATAAATAATTAAAGGAATCAAAGTATGGTATCCTATCAGATGTATGCTAATTAAAATCAGAAACCAAAATGTAAAAATTTATTTTTAGGGTCCCCTGCAGCGAGTCCTCAAAGTAGTGATAACAGCGACACACATCAGAGTGGAGCCAGCGACATTGAAATGGATGAGCAGCTTATTAATAGAAATAAACATGTGCAGCAGCGACTGTCTGACACTGAGGTAAGGAAATACTCAGAGTCTCTTAATAGACTTACAGAATTTGTGCCATGTTTGTTATTTCAACTGAGAATGTAAATATCACTCTGGCATCTCATTACATAGGACTTTTGATGTTTTTTTGAGGATTATATTCATTTTGTAGTGTTTAAAGAAATATGGCAGTACTGTTGTTAGCATTTTTAAAAAGTATGTTGTGGCTAGGTAGTGGTGGTATACACCTTTAATCCCAGCACTTGGGAGGCAGAGGCAGGTGGATTTCTGAGTTTGGCGCCAGCCAGGTCTACAGAGTGAGTTCCAGGACAGCCAGGGATACACAGAAAAACCCTGTCTTGAAAACAAAACAAAACAAAGTATGTTGTAGGCTCAAAAGATAGAGCATAGGTAAAGGCAGTTGCCACCAATACTGACAGACCAAGGATCCCTGTGATCCACAGTAGAAGAGAACTAACTCCTGTAAGTTGTCCTGTGAGCGTCACATGTATGCCATAGCACATGTGCATATAGACACTCATAATAAATAAAACCTAATTAGTCAGTTTGTTTCTTTTTAGCTGATCTGATTTTTTTTTTTTTTTTTTTTTTTTGGTTTTTTGAGACAGGGTTTCTCTGTGTAGCCCTGGCTGTCCTGGAACTCACTCTGTAGACCAGGCTGGCCTCGAACTCAGAAATCTGCCTCCCAAGTGCTGGGATTAAAGGCGTGTGCCACCACGCCCGGCCTGATCTGAATTTTTAAACATATTTGTTTATAAATACAGGAATCCATGCAAGGAAGTTCTGATGAAACTGCCAACAGTGGTGAAGACGGAAGCAGTGGCCCTGGTAGCAGTAGTGGGCGTAGTGATGGATCTAGCAATGAAGTCAATTCAAGCCATGCAAGCCAGTCTGCTGGGAGCCCTGGAAGTGAGGTGCAATCAGAAGACATTGCAGACATCGAGGCCCTTAAAGAAGAGGAGGAGGAGGAGGAGGAAGAAGAAGAGGAAGAAGAAGAGGAAGAAGATGATGAAGAAGAAGAAGATGAAGAAGATGATGATGATGACGATGATGATCATAGTCACAATCCTGCCAAAAATACTTGTGGTACAGAACTTCGAAACAGAAAGTTAGAAAATCCAGCAGGCATTTGCTTGGGGGAATCCCAAGGCACACCTGAAAGGAATGGGACAAATAGCGGAACAGGAAAGGACCTCGTTTTTAATACTGAGCCACTGCCATCTGTAGATAACCGAATACGAATGCTAGATGCCTGTGCTCACTCTGAAGACCCAGAACATGGTATTTCAGGGGAAGTGAATTCTGCTCACTTAGCACAAGGTTCTCAGGAGGCTTGTATCACACGAAGTGGGGACTTCCTTGGGGAGAGTATTGGGAATGAGTTGTTTAATTGTCGGCAGTTTATTGGTCCACAGCATCATCACCACCACCACCACCACCACCACCACCAGCACCACCAGCACCACCATCATCACCACCACCACCACCACCACCATGATGGGTAAGCATGCTTAAGAATAAATGCTTAGTTTGCATTTCTTGTAGTAAAATATTGATAGTATTCAATTACTATTTATTTTAGTTAAATACTATTTAGGAGTAGTATAATGTAAAATATAAATGTAGTTTTCAAATAAGTAATTTTCAATTTTACTGTTGTCAACTTTAAAAAAATGCAGGATAAAGGCTGAGACTCTGATTGTTGCTAGTGTACCTCAGGGCCTTGCTTCCTTTCACAGCACTGAGCTTATTTACATGCTTTAATAATACCTTAACCAGTACAAAAGATTCAGTGCTTTTCTATTTAAACATTAGATAGTACATGCATGTTTGCTTTTTGCAAAGCTGGCCATTAGATCCAGTGATTTGCTTGTGCTATATATGCATGTGATTAGCTTTCTTCTTGACTCACCTCAGTGTTTACGGTAGAATCACAGTACATTTCTATTTAAATCAGTTTTTCTTCTCTGTGTAATGGCCACAGGTGCACAACAGATAATGTACTATTTTATTAGGCAGCATAAATTCGGAAGCATAAATTGCTTCAACTCTTTGTAGGAATTCTCTGAAAGCACATGTAAGAACACTTGCGGAAATTTGGATTAAATGTTGATGAAAAACATTGATCTTTTAATTTTAGGTTATTATTAAGGATGATTGCGCTAAAAGGTTTTTGTGTTTGTGAAGTATTAACTATTGTATTCAATAGTAAGTGATTCTGTTATTTGTGGAATTAAGTAGGACTAAGTCCTTGATTTTTAAAAAAATTTTTTTTCCTCTTTCTCCTTCCTCCTCCTCTTCTTCCTCCTCTTCTTCTCCCTTTTCCTCCTCCTCTTGTTCTTTTTATGATTATTATTATTATTAATTGAGATAGTATCTAACTTGGTAGACCAGGTTGTCCTCAAACTCACAAGAGATCCACCTGCTTCTGCTTGGGATGACAGGCTTGTGCCACCATGCCTGGAACCTTTTTTGTTTACAAAAACAAACAACAACAATAACAGAAGTGTTATAGGATTATTGGGAAAATTTCATAGGCCACTATGTTTGCCACAAATGTGTAATTAACTTTTAACCTGAGATTTATTGTTAGTATAAGTAGATATCTTGGGTTGATTTTGAAGAAGTAAAGTTTAGTTTATCATAATTATTTATGAGAGGCTTGCTGTTTAGCCAAATTTTGCAAAATTCATTTAAGTGAACTCTATATATGTATATTATATTATTTTATTTTTCTTTTCTTTTTTTTTTCTTTTTGTCCCCGAGGCAGGGTTTCTCTGTGTAGCCCTGGCTGTCCTGGAACTCACTTTGTAAACCAGGCTTTCCTCGAACTCAGAAATCCACCTGCCTCTGCCTCCCGAGTCCAGGGATTAAAGGCGTGCGCAATCACGCCCACCTATTTTTATTTTCATCATAAAGATATTCACGTTTTTCTGGCACTGTTCTTTTAATTTTTTAATAATTCAGTTTTTTTTTTTTTTTTTTTTAGTTTATGTGCACTGTTGCTTTCCCTGTATATATGTCCCCTGTAACTGCAGTTATAGACAGTTTTTAGCTGTCATATGGGTATTGGGAATTGAACCTAGGTCCTTTGGAAGAATAGATAGTGCTCTTAACTTGTGAGCTTTCAGATCAAGGCAGTGCTCCATACTCTTGCCACTGTGGATATTTTAGAACAGATGGTTCTTTTGTTTTGAATTCATAACTATCTGGATGCTTCTTGGATATTGTTTGTGGTTTTGCAGCATCCTCAGTTCTTGTCTGTAGATGTCATTTGTAGCAATAACAAGATAAAAATGTATTTAGACATTGGTAAATATCTCTATAGGCTAACTCAACACTGATGAGTACATTTGGTTATTGTCTCATCTAGATGTACACATTACCAACTGTCCCTAGCAGTGTTGATTGGGTGTGGTAAAACCAAGGTGCAGGGTGGACACTGAGTTTCAGAGGTTGCATGTTGTTCATAGGGCTCATCCACTTTGATAATAATTAGATCTTCAGTGTCTACCTCTCAAGTTTAAATATTTGCACTTCTCATTCGTCCTTTTCCATAATCTGTATATATGGTATTGCTTGTCAGTCTCTGAATCAATCCTGACCTGAACCTTTCTATATATATCGTTTTGTCTTTGATATCATGACAAATATCCAGCGTGGTATCATTTAGAAATAGTGCACTCTAGTAGCTCTTTGTTGAGTTGAAGGAAATTAATTTGGAGACTGGAAATTTTTTGGTGGTGCTGAGCGTTAAGTGCAGGGCATTTTCCGTATTAAGTTTGATCCATACTTTTGAGTCCTCCTCAGGAAATATTAAGTCTACATAGATTGCTAGTTCATATATTGGTGCCTTTGTAGTTTTTAAGTGTCTCAATATTTTTATAAGGTTAAAATGTTTCAACCTGTCTCTACTACACACAGCTTCCTTTCTGATAATACAACAATTTGTGCTAAATGTAACAGAAGAGAGTTAGAAAAGTTTATAGCAAGACACACAGTACTATATATCTCAATCTCAGCAGTTGGAATGCTTAGATGGATCTCTGAGTTTGAGGCCCATCTGGTCTACATAATGAGTTCCAGAAAGCCCAGAGATACATAGGGAGACTGTTTTGAAAATCCAAAAAATACTTATGATGTGTGATGAAATTATAGTTTTAAGGGCTGTTATACAAGAGAGCTTGCATAGCCTGCAGTAGGACTTGAATTTAATACCTAGCACCCCTCCTCAAAACAAAGTTTGCGATTATTAAGTTTATGTTTTTCTGGGTTTTTTGTAGACATATGGTTGATGATATGCTAAGTGCAGATGATGTCAGTTGCAGTAGCTCCCAGGTCAGTGCAAAATCAGAAAAAAATATGGCTGATTTTGATGGTGAAGAATCTGGATGTGAAGAGGAACTAGTTCAGATAAATTCACATGCAGAACTAACATCTCATCTCCAACAACATCTTCCCAATTTAGCATCTATTTATCATGAACATCTTAGTCAAGGTAAGTAAATATTACCTTGTTCAAAGCTGGATTAATTTAATGGCATGCTTAAAAAGTATAAACTGTTACTGTTATATTTAAATGGTTCTGCTAAAATAATTTTTTTGTTAGTTTTCGAGACAGGGTTTCTCTGTATAGCCTGGCTGTCCTGGAACTCACTCTGTAGACTAGGCTGGCCTCTAACTCAGAAATCCGCCTGCCTCTTCCTCCCGAGTGCTGGGATTAAAGGCGTGTACCACCACTGCCTGCCTGCTGTTTACAAAAGTGTATGGTTCTATTTAAGTGAAATGTCTTAGAGTTTTCAGATCGGTAGAGACACGGATCGATTGCTTGGAGTCATGGAGGGCTGGGAAGATAAGAGCAGAGCACTGCTAAAGGACAGGGTTTTATCTGGTGATGAAATGATGAGTCAGATCACCCTAAAGTGAATTTAAGTAACAGGGCCATACCTGATTTGGAGGACTGGAAACTCAGGGTAACAGAATAGTACAGTCCCAGCACTCATGGAGGGAACCTCAAAACTTGAAGCCAGCCTGTAGTTACAGAACGCAATCTTTTGTTCCCAAACCTCAACAAAATAATAATAGAGCAAGATGAAGAAGAAGACCGATAATGAAGAATGGCAAACAAAAAGGGAATGTTTAGAATTGGCAATTTAAAGATCTTTAATTCTTTTCTTGATTATATACCATCAGCAGATACCAGCTTAGGTTTTGGAATGATAGAGCATTACAATATAAGGAAATTTGGTAGATTGGGTTTTTGGTAAAAATACTGCAGAGGGAATATGTTCTTTTGTAACAATGTAGTAATTTCATGTGTTCTTTCTAAGTAATTTATTGTATTGTGATTGTGCTATTTCATTGTACTTTAGAACTTCCAGACTGGATTCAATTCCATGTTTATTACATTGTTACCATTCTTTTGTCACACGTTAATCCATATGGTTATGTATTACTGCTCCAATCTTATTTTACAAACATTTTAGTCCTCTAGTGAACCCCTCCATTGAGATGAACATTAAATTTGTATATCCCGGAATGATGAATGCTTATATTCTCAGGTTCTCAGAAGGAAGATGGAGACGGTTTTCTGTAGCTGAGTAGTCTGAGGTCAGCTTGGACTACATAGTAAACTACTTTCTCCAAAACAAACAAGTGAAAAAAAACCTGGATCAAAGATTTCATAAAAGAAGATATGTAGAAAAGATTATATTCTACATTAGTTAGTACTATATACATATCAGAATGCTTAAAAATCAGGGTTTACATTAAGAATGTACAACAAGGCTCAGTTGTTAAGGGCATTCATTGACTGTTCTTCTAGAGACTCTGGTTCAATTCCCAGTATTCTCATGATGTTTACAAACGTATGAAATTCCAGTTCCAGGGCATCTGGCATCCTCTCACACACATAAACATGCAGGCGAAATACCAGTATACATAAAATAAAAATAAATCTTTTAAAACAGAATGTATAATATTTGGAATATAAAATAACAGCCACTTTGGAGAAACTTTTTTGTTGTTGTTGTTTTGGTTTTTTGGGTTTTTTGAGACAGGGTTTCTCTGTATAGCCTGGCTGTCCTGGAGCTCACTTTGTAGACCAGGCTGGCCTCTAACTCAGAAATCTGCCTACCTCTTCCTCCTGAGTGCTGGGATTAAAGGCGTGCACCACCATGCCCGGCTTTGGAGAACCATTTTATTACAACATCTTATTTGTAAATTAGATTTTTTTATTAAATTGTCTATTTGAAGTAAATCATCCAATTTCTATTTTTCAAAAGACTTATTTTAATTTTTTTGAGTGTTGGTGTTTTCCCTGCATGTATGTCTATGTGCAGTGTACATTCATTGCCAGTGTAGGTCTTAAGAGAGTCTCAGATCCCTAGGGAATGGAGTTAACAAAATAGTTGTAAACCACCATGTGGGTAGTGGCATTCAAACCTGGGTCCCCTAGAAGAACAATCAGTGATTTTTTTCCCCCCTCTCTCCTTTTTGCCTGAGGTGTACTGGGGGTTGGCAGTAGCAAGATCTCATCCCATAACTTTTCTGGCCTGGAACTATCTGTCCATTCATCTGAGTGCTGGAAGGAAAGACATGTGATATGCTGCTCTGCTCTGCTCTCTGCTCTGTTCTCTTCTCTGCTCTCTGCTCTTCCCCTCTTTCCTCCCTCTATTTCTGCCCTCCCTCCTTCCCTTCCTTTACGCAAAACAGGTTTTGCTTTTGTTGTTTGTTTGTTTGTTTGTTTGTTTTGTTTTTTTGAGACCACATGTCTCTGTAGTCCTGGCTCTCCTGGAATGCTGCCTCTGCCTCCTGCGTGCTGGGACTGAAGAAGGCATTCGCAAACTATGGAAAAGGATTTTAAGTGGTTATACCAAAGAACATCTACTGGAATATCCAGTTATTAGTCTTATTTCAGAATATATATATACATATATGCCTCATGAGTTCTAGGTATTTGTATAATTCTTTTGATATGATTCATATTTATTTATATATAATATATGTATATCTTATTTATTAAAATAGTAGAGAAAGTAGAAATAAAAACTACTGTTTTACTTTTCCCTTCACTATAAACGTACCTATTGATGTTCATTCATTAGTAATAGAACTGTGTTGATATATTTTATAATCTCAAAATTTCCTGTTAGAGTTTTGTTAGGATTGATTAATTTGTAAATTCTGTAATTTCTGATTACATTCACTCATCTTGTTCTCTTTTAGGACCTGCAGTTCATAAACATCAATTCAGTAGTAATGCTGTGACAGATATTAATTTGGATAATGTTTGCAAGAAAGGGAATACTTTATTATGGGATATAGTGCAAGATGAAGATGCAGTAAGTTGTATAGTAAATCCAAAGAACAGAAAAATCACAGTAAAATGGAATTAGCATAAGTAATACCTACATGTATTTTGTTTTTGTAGATTAATCTTTCTGAAGGATTAATAAATGAAGCAGAGAAACTTCTCTGTTCTTTGGTTTGTTGGTTTACGGATAGACAGATTCGAATGAGATTCATTGAAGGCTGCCTTGAAAATTTAGGGAACAACAGGTAAAGACAAATTACAATTTTTTATTGTTGCGTAACAGTGTTTTCTGTGCCTTTGTGTAGAATAGATGTACTATTCAAGTTCTGTTACAAGGCCAATACCCCTTTTTATTCGGCATCCAGGTAAGCTTATCTCTCACATAAGGAAAAGAATAGTAACACTTTCTTTAATTTTTAAAATGCGATTAGCATATATTTATCTTCAAGATAATGAGATTCATTATGATACTTAGACACATCGCTTATATTTTTTTTTTGATCCTGGCAACACAGTTGTACTTTTGTTTTCAAATTGCATTAAATGTTCTTGAGCTTTCTTATGTTATATATAAAGAAATTAAATAAGTGAAATTAACATCTAACATGTAAACATTTTAGAAACATTTGTTATTCTAAGGAAATGAAGTTTTGTTTTTTGTTTTTTGTTTTTGTTTAATTTTTCCTCTTTGGCCTCACCTTCTAAAGTGTATAAAAGAATGAGGTTAGGGACTCATGGAGATGAGTGCATAGTGGATAAAGTTTTTATATGTCATTCATATTCCAATAAATAGACTTTTACAAAGTACAACATACTATGTATTGTCCTCTACAACTGTTATCCCAGCTCTTAAGAGGCTAGGATGGGAGGATTGTGAATTTCAGGCCAGTCTGGACTATGTACTAAAACTATGTCTCTGTGGGTATGAAGACTGAGATCAGAAAGAGACTTCTCTAACATGCTTTGCCTGTTTCTATGACATCTGGTATTAAGCTGCGCATAGCTAAGTGGCATCTGGAGAGTGGTTTGGCACATAGCACAGCAGCTGCCTTGTGCCAGTGCTTGGGTACCAGTTCTCCACACAAGGGTTATTTGGGACTAAAGAAATGGCCAGAGGGTAGAGATGCTGCTGCTAAGACTGAAAACCAGTTTGTTTCTTTCGATCTATACAGTGGAAAAAGAGAACAGATTTTAGAAAAGTTACCCTCTAACCTCTATAAGTGTGCAGTTTTGTTGTGGCAAATGAATGCCACACCCATAAACACAAACTAAATGTACTTTTGCTTTTTGTTTTTTGTTATTTTTGAGAAATTTTATTATTACTGTTATGTATATTAGTGGTTTGCCTGTCTGCACCATGCCTTTGCCTACTGTCTGTACTGGTTAGAAGTGGGTGTAGGATCCTCTGGAACTGGAGTTACATGTGGTTCTGAGCTACCGTTTGAGTATTGTGAATGAAACCTGGGTTCTCTGGAAGAACAACCAGAGCTTTTAACCACTGAGCTGTCTTTCAAGCCTCAGTTTTTCTCTTTTTAAAAAACTATTCTGAGCCAATATCCAATTCTGAAATTTGCTTTTGTGATTTATAATAATGTTCTCCTCAAAAACAAATTTTTTTTTTGGTTTCTTGTTGATTTTATTTTTCTAAAGACGAGTGAAATTGGTTTCTTTTTCTAGTATTACTAGTATTATGCCAGCTTTTTTTTTTTTTTTTAATGAAGAATAAAATCAGCATGAGTTAGGTCTCTTCTATTCACACCAACACATTCACATATACAATATATACCTAGAAACACAACCAGTTATTCTGGGCCAGTGAGATAATCCAGTAGATAAAAACACATGCTGCCAGGCTTAAAGCCTGGGTTTGATCTCCTGGACCCAAATCCTGCTTCCACTTCTTACAACATAGGCACTGATCTTCACATACATGCCTTGCGTGCATACATGAAAGTAACTGTATATTGTTTTCAATTTTAAACACAAACACACCACTTTTTTTTGTTTTTTGTTTTTTGTTTTTTGTTTTTTGAGACAGGGTTTATCTGTATAGCCCTGGCTATCCTGGAACTCACTCTGTAGACCAGGCTGGCCTCGAACTCAGAAATCCGCCTGCCTCTGCCTCTGCCTCCCAAGTGCTGGGATTAAAGGTGTGCGCCACCACTGTCTGGCCTACACCACCTATTCTTTAGGAAGCTTGAGAGAGGTCTATTTAATAATGATTCTAGATTTTAGACTGTAGATACAGCTTAGGTGAGAGAGTGCTTGCTTAGTTTGTACAAACCTAGGGTTAATTCACCACACATAAACCAGGCCTAGTGGCTCATAAGTCATCATTCAGGTCACCAGGCTTGCTTGAAAAGTGATTTTTTTCTTACTGAGCCATTTTATTAGCAAACATGTTTAAGTATTTCAAAACACTTAGAAATTTTAAATATTTATTCAAAGTATTTATTTGTTCTTAGATATCATTATCTTTATTACTGTTCTATTACTCTTTAGTTTATACCAGTATAGTGTGTTTCTATTCTCTTTTATTAAATACTGTTTTCTGTTTTTTTCACTACTTTTTCTTTCTTTATCCTTCAAACTTTTATGAACCATATATTTTCATATTCCTTGAAAATCTTGCATTTAAGTTCTTTAGCTCTTTTTAAGAGCAACTATGTATTTAGTATATACTTTTATGTATAGATTTTTTTTCATAAAACAAAGGTTGTTTTCCAGCAACCTCCTACCTACTTTTACTACAGGCACAGTGTACCCAGGACCTTACAGATCCTAGGTAAATAGTGCACTGCTGTGTTGTATCCAACCTAAAGGTCAGTCCTTTACAGCTGAGCTGGCTCCTTAACACCTTCCCTTAGATTTTAGAGTGATTCCTTTTCCTTTAATATTCTTCTATGGAAAATGAAGTGCATTTTTATTAGAAATACAGTATATATATATATATATATATATATATATATATATATATATATATATATATATATATATATATATATGGCAGTGATCAGTTTCAATATAAGTAATAATTTGGGAAAGAGACAATAACTATGATAAACATTTTCAAGAGTAAAAAAATACTTTCAAAGGCTTTTTCATCTTGGTTTTAAACCCAGATATTTTTACTTTATTTTATTTCATTTTATTTGTTTGTTTTATTTTGTTGGGGGTTTTGTTTATTTGTTTCCAGAAAGGTTCTCACTGTGTAGCCTTGTCTAGCCTGGAATTCACAGCCTCCAAAATGTGGGAGTTCACCCAACATTCCTGCCCTCTGTATCTTAAGTCTTGGTTTGAAGGTTTTGAACCTGGAATTTTCTGTCTACACACATAAGTTAAACATTAGAAACAAAATCATTTTTTATGTAAGATACATTCAGAAAATTTATACTTGAGATTCTTAAGGGTCAGATTTCTGTTAAAAACCTAGAGTCACTTCCTTTTTTTATCTGTGAATCTGCTTTTTTTTTTTTTCAGATCAGTGGTGATTTCACTTCGTCTTCTTCCAAAGCTGTTTGGTACTTTTCAGCAGTTTGGAAGCAGTTATGATACTCATTGGATTACAATGTAAGTGATTACATGATACAAAATATTTGTTAAGAGGTCTTTGAAAATTATATTGCCAGGCTTTTACCGTGACTAAAAAAAAAATGGGTTCCATAATTTAAATATTTTGTATCCCTTTTCTGTCTTTTAACCACTTGACATGATTAACTCTTAGTAAATCTTTGTTTTCTTTGTAGTTTGAGAATAATACTATAGCATTCAGTGCTTCCAACTCTAGACAGAACTGCAGAAAACTCCTGTGGTATAAAACCACCTTATAATAGTGATAACCTTAATATTGCCATATTATTCTTTATTCTTATGGAGAAGTTATAATTAATTAATGCTAAAATAATTCATTCAAGGATAGTGCTTTGGTAGGAAAAAGCTCTGAGCTCTTGTGTTATTTCCAGTTATTCAGCATTTTGGCATATCATACATCACTCTCTAATCTTAAGCTTTTTTATTTGGTTTGTATGTTGTTTTTTTCATGTTGTGACAATCTCACTTTGTTGTCCTGTTTCACATGTTGCTTTCTGTTTAGAGTGTAGTGA
This sequence comes from Mus minutoides, assembly GCA_902729485.2. Taxonomy (NCBI): domain Eukaryota; kingdom Metazoa; phylum Chordata; class Mammalia; order Rodentia; family Muridae; genus Mus; species Mus minutoides. Next base: position 939,517 of record LR749685.1, on the reverse strand, counting down.
GTTCATGAGATAGTCTCCAAAACAAAGAAAAGACAAATCAGTGTTTTTGTCCCTTCATCGGTGTTGAATTTTTACAGGCGCTGGAGAGGTGACAACTGTTAAGAGCATTCCATTACTAGGATTTGATTTTTCAGCATCCTCATGGCAACTTAAAACCGCCAGTCTCAGTGGTTCTGACAGCCTTTTCTCTTTTCCTTTTCGCACTGAATGCCAATGGTGTACAGGTGAACACTTAAGCAAAATACCCATACACTTGAAAAATAAAATGATAATATTTGTTTTACCTTAAAACTATTTTATTAGCTTCATTAAATATTGTGTGTATGGATGTGCTTTGCCTGTATGTGTGTTTGAGCATCTAATGGGTCCATTGCCAGTGGAGGCTAGAAAGAGTGTCTTATCCTCAGGGATTGAAGTAGTAGTGGTAAGCTGCTATGTGGGTGCTAAAAATTGAGCCTTGGGTTCTCTGGGAGAACAGCCAGTGCTGTTAACCACTAAGCCATCTCTCCAGCCCAATAAATTAAAAAAAATTGAGACATAGTCTTATAGCTTTGGCAAGCCTGGAGGCCAGGCTGGCCTTGAATTCATAGAACTCTACCTGCATTCTATGTGCTGAGAATATAGATATGTACTCTCAGCCAGGCATGGTGATACATGTCTTCAATTCCAGCAGTTTGAGGCCAATCTGATCTACAGAGGAAGTTCCAGGAGTACACAGAGAAACCTTATCTCAAAAAGCCAAAACAGACCAAAACAAAAAGTTCTACATTTGAAGATTTCTTAAACTTTCTTCCTTTTGTTCTCTGACTCTTTCCCTTTTAAGATTATTATTTCCTTTTAATTGGGCAGGTGGGCAGAGAAAGAACTGAACATGATGAAGCTTTTCTTTGACAATCTGGTGTATTACATTCAAGGTATAAGGGAAGGCAGACAAAAGCATGCACTGTAAGTAATGTTTTGAGTAAGTTCTATGACTCCTTTTCCTCTGACAGATAATTTTCTGCTTTTCTTTCATTAATATGTAAAAAGTATATTTTTATAAAAATTATAAGAGAAATCAGATATTGCAAGATTTTTATGAAGTTATTTTCATAATTCTTAGTAAAGTTAGGTAGTTTAACTTGGGTTGGTTAATTTTCACTATTGAAATTGTTGGAAGTCATTGTTAAGAGTTAAAAGTAAACATTTTCACCAAGTGATGGTGGTAGCCCACGACTTTAATCCCAGCACTCTTGAGGCAGAGATAGGTGGATCCCTGAGTTGGGACCACCTAGTCTATAGGATGAGTTAACTGCCAGGGCTACACAGGGAAATCTTAAGTAAAAGCTCCCCAAACCCTCCCCAAATCCAGAAATCCTTAATATTTTTCTAATGTAGTAGTAGCACTTTGATTTTAAATTTGTGAATATATCTTTAAGTTATTTATTTTATGTGTCTGAGTGTTTTGCTTTCATGTCCACAAATGTTACTTGCTTTATCACTTGAATGCCTATTGGCTGCAGAGGGGCATGGGATTCTCTAAACTAGGAGTTTCTGTGTGAATCAATAGGATATCAAGTGCTATCTTTTAATGATATAAAGCTGCCCTTTTGAGAAAGGCAGTCCCGTTTTACAAATGAGGTCACTAAAGATAGGAAACAGTAAATAACTTACCCAAGGACACATAATGTAGTGAAGAATGGACCTAGGATTTATGTCCAACAATGTATTTCTACCACTCAAAATTTTTATTTACTTTTTGAGCAGGATTTTGTTGGTCTAGAACTGACTGTAAAGCCTAAGATGACCTTAACTTAGAATCATCCCTTAGTGATGTGATTTCAGGCATTTATTCCACTCTCTTTGGAGTTTTAATACCAAAATAGCTAAGTCTTTTCTCTAAGAAACCCTAGATTCAACATGTTCTTGTCAGAAATAAATTATCTTTCCTATTCAACAGTATTTTCCCCAAACTCTCAGCATATCTATATTATAATCCCCACAAGAGGTAAAACAAAACAGCACAAATTAAGAAATGAATATTACATACCCTGGAAGAACAAAGAAAGTACTCTAAGGCAATCCAAAATCTACCTCTTGTTTCTGAATATGAATGGATATATTGATGGCAACTTAACACTGATTTTCTTCAGTTCATGCAGAAAGATAGTCATTGACTGAACTGATTGATTAGGATTCACTTGAATTGATAGTGTTGCTGCTACAAAATGCCAGTCCATTTAGTCAAAGACTAGATGGTATTAAAGCCTTCAATTTTATTTAGATAGCATGTTAGGCTATGTTACTTATTGCTTTGCGCTTCTCCGTAACCTGCTATTTTCCTCTTCATAAAAAGCACTGATAGGTACTTTAAACAGTCACTAAAGAGCAGAAAAGTTACTGATTATAACTGGTTTTCAACCTTGAGATGGAGACCCCTTTCGGGTTGAACAATAAAAACGAAAATTGGAATCACCTAAGACCATGAGAAAATATAGCTATTTACATTATGATTCATAACAGTAGCAAAATTATAGTTAATGAAGTAGCAATGAAAAATAATTTTATTGTTTGGGATTGCCACAACATGAGGAAATAGCGTACCACTGCTTTCAAAAAAAACTTTTGACCTTGAATCTTTTTTTTGTTTGTTTGTTGTTGTTGTTGTTGTTTTTTTGAGACAGGGTTTCTGTGTGTAGCCCTGGCTGTCCTGGAACTCACTCTGTAGACCAGGCTGTCCTCTAACTCAGAAATCCGCCTGCCTCTGCCTCCCAAGTGCTGGGATTAAAGGTGTGCACCACCACTGCCCGGCTTAACCTTGAATCTTAATAATAAATATAGTGTAGCTTTTTGACACTTTTGAAACTTTGCACTTAATAGAAAATTATAAGCATTTCTCTATGGGTTTGTCATAATTATCTGTTAACTTGGATGTAGGTTAGCAATTAGGCTGGTAGCTGCTGTATGTTGGCCTAGCTATTTGAGCAGTTTGCAGGGCAATGTAATGTGTCTTTTGTCACAGAAATAAGTACTCATGGTTAATCTCATTTCATAGAAACTGATCCTTCAGAACACACTCCTCTTAGTTACTGAAGGATCTTTAAATACAAATCCAATTGTTCTCACTTCCTCCCCTATCCCTGACCTTTCAGGGACTCCTTTTCTATCTATAACATACAAAACTCTGGTATTCCAACTGGTCATTTTCTGGTCATCGCCTAACCTTGAAAACCTTGCCTTAGAATGTGGTGCTTGGCAGATGCATACAAACTTATTTCTAGAAAGCTCTGTGAATTCACTTAGTAAACCAGGCTCACAGCAACTCTTTTTTGGGGGGCTGTGGGGTGGGAGTGGGGACGGGGTTCGAGACAGGGTTTCTCTGTATAACCCTGGCTGTCCTGGAACTCACTTTGTAGACCAGACTGGCCTTGAACTGAGAAATCCACCTGCCTCTGCCTCCCGAGTGCTGGGTTTAAAGGCGTGTGCCACCACGCCCGGCTAGCAACTCTTATGTTATTATTAAGCTTCGTTCAGTTAATTATTTAGGTTTGAAATAACATTCATAGCACTAGCTTATTATAGCATATTTTTTGTGACCTACTTTTATACTATGTTTTTTAGATTATATAATCTCTAATATCTACATGGGTAGCAATAGCATGTGAGTTACAGATGAACATGTAGTTGTCATTTGTTAACTTTTAATTTATGATGACTATAATTTTAAAATGAAAATTTTTTGTTTATTGACAATTTATCATTCTTTTTTTGAGTTTTTCTTTTAGTTTTTTACTTACATACTTAAAAAAACTAACTTGTAAGCCGGAGAGATTGTCTGTGGTTAAGATTCATGGTGGCTTATAAACATATATGTCCAGGTTTGTGGGATCTGGTGGACTTTTCTAATTTTGCCACAGGCAAAACATTCATGTAAATAAAAATCTAAAAAAAAATATTTTAAAGGCTTAAAAATACTAATTTGAAAAGTATGCTTTATTTTAGTCTGGAAATTTCCATGAATTTCTTAATGTATCCAATTGTACAATTAAGACAATGAGCCCTTATGAACCATATGGAATTTGTACATTCTTAGTGCATGTTATGACTAGGAATATCAAATATCTTCTAAGATATTGCATCTTGTTGAGTGTGTTAACCTAGCCCTGTAATCCCATGATTTGGCCAGGTGAGGCAGTATGATTTGCCATGAGTTCAAGGCTATCCTTCATCTGCAGCGTGGAGACCCTGGTTTAAAAATACATAAAAGAAGAAAGAATGAGGTCTTGTGCTAATTCTTTGATGGTTTTTGTAGGTACAGCCATAGTGCTGAAGTTCAAGTTCGACTTCAGTTCCTGACCTGTGTGTTTTCAACCCTGGGATCCCCTGATCACTTCAGTAAGATTGGAGTTTCTCTTATATTGGTTTCTATATTTGTATATGCATTTATGTGTTAAAAATACATGAGATCAGTCTAGTTGTTAGCCTTGGTGACAAGTACATTAACCTATCTATATGCTGGCATCAGACATTTAATTAAATCATTTTTGATAGACATTTAAAATAAAATCCCCATGGATTTTAATAATAATTAAGTATTTTTACATCAATCTTTGAGCATGAACTATTAAATATTTTTTGGGATATTATGTGACCATGATAAATTCTCTTTGTGGCTTTATTGCTTTCAAATGTTAGTTTTTCAAGGTGTAAAGTATGCTTCTTAAAAATAAAACATTGGGAATAGGAGAAAATACCTAGCCTTAGGGTAACTATATCTTTTATCACTATTTTGTGGAATCCTATAATTTTATTTAAATACAATCACAAACATACTTAATGTTAATTTTTTAAAAAATTGCTTGGGTATTTGGATGCTCCAGTCGAAATATGAAGTAATATAATATAAATATGAAGTAATATAATATAAAGTAATTTAAGCTATTTCATTATATTTTATCTTTTTTATTCTAAGTACAGATAATTTTGTAGATTTAAGTATAGGGGCCAAATCTTTGGGATGGCTTTCTTACATGGAGGAGTAACTGTGGTTCTTTTGACTGATGTTTTCTCTGTGTCTGTCTGTTTCTCTCTCTCTCCCTCCCTCCCTCCCTCCCTCCCTCTCCCTGATTCTCACTTTTTTCCTGTTTCTCCATATCGGACCACCCTAATTTCTTTCTTTTTTTTAAAAAATTTACAAATTTATTCTGTTTAATCCAAAAGCTTTATATAGCTTTAGTTAAAAAATAAAATAAAACAAGTGAAACCAAGACACTGCCCAGGCCCTTCCAGCCCGCCAAGTACACTAGCCCTTCAGTTGTGGGTACCAATTGGAAGGGTAAGGAGAAACATGAATGGAAGCCACCATAAAACAAATTATATAACTGAAGGGTATGCCCTGGGTCTAGGAAGTTGCTTTTACAAAAGAGGAAGAAAAGGGGAAAAGGAAACAAAACAACACAACACCACCTGAAGGAGAAAACCCAGGGTTCCAAATCAGCTTAGGAACTGTCCCACGGGGTGGCCCTGCAGCTCTAGGGCTGGGATCCTGCCACACAGCAGACTCTACAGGCAACAGAGTGAACACTCACTCGCTCACTCAAACCTCTGTGGTGCTTCAACAGTGGTCTCATTTCGGGGCAAGCTTACAAACCTATATAAGGTTGGAGGCATAATTTATGTGGGTGCTAAGAATCAAGAGAAGAGGGGGGCAGAAAGAAAGGAAAAACCAACCTCTGGGGAAAGGCAAGACATTTAAGGGAACCACAAGAATGCCAACAATATTCAAATCCCCCTTTTTAAAAATGAGACTTTTTTTTTTTTGACTTAAAGTATTTCACTCTAAATGTCAATGAAAGAATGCCACTAATGAACCGTTGAAACCTTTGTAATATAAATCCATGCCCCCCCACCCCCCCACCCTCTTCAGTTTTTAGACATGGTGAACTTAAACCTAACAATTGTTACAACAAATGTTAATAGTCTAAAGCTCAAACACATTTGAGCAATTTTGGGATGGAACAAACCAAGTAAAATTTACAATGTAACAAACATGTCTGCCTAGGACTGGGGACACTTGAACCTTCCGCATGGATCCCAGGGTCTTCTTCCATAAGTGCTTCTCTAAGTCATCAAGGTTGTTGTCTTAGTTAGGGTATTACTGCTGTGAACAGACACCATGACCAAGGCAAGTCTTATAAAAAACAGCATTTAATTGGGGCTGGCTTACAGGTTTAGAGGTCCAGTCAATTTTCATCAAGGTAGGAAGGAGCATGGCAGCATCCAGGCTATCATGGCGCAGGCAGAGTTGAGAGTTCTATGTCTTTATCCAAAGGCTGCTAGTGGAAGACTGACTTCCAGGCAACTGGGGTGAGAGTCTTAAGCCCACACCCACAGTGACACACCTACTCCAACAAGGCCACACCTCCAAATGGTGCCACTCCCTGGTCCAGGAATATAAAAACCATCACAGTCCACTCCCTGGCCCTCAGACTTGTTCGAAAACATGAGTCTATGAGGGCCATACTTAAACATAGCATAATGCAAATGCATTTAGTCCAACTTTCAAAGTCCTCATAATCTATAGCAGTCTCAACAATGTTAAAAGTCCAAAATTCAAGGTCTCTTCTGAGATCCATCCAACTAATTAACTGTAATCCCCAAAGCAAGGCAGGAAACCAGCTGGGCAAACTCCAAACTCTGCATCTCCATGGCTGATGTCAAAGCAGTCTTCAGATCTCCATTCCGTTTTTATATTTGTTGACTGCAACAAACTGCTTTCTCCTGGGCTAGTTCCACTCCCTGTTAGCAGCTTTCCTCAGCATGTATCCCATGGCTCTGGCATCTTTAACATCTTTGAGTCTCCAAGGCAATTTCAATGTTACAGCTTCTTGTTTCAATTGATCTTTTGGGCTCCTCCTAAGGGCTGGCATCACTTCTCCAGCTCTGCCCTCTGTAGCACACTAAGCTCAGGTTGATCTACTCCACTACGGCTGCTGTTCTTGGTGATCATTCTGTACTGACATCTCCAATACACTGGGGTGTTCCACTCCAACTAGGCATCACCAATAGCCTCTCTTCATGGGGCTAAGCCTCAAATCCTTTGCCTGACCCCTCAGTCCTGGGCCAACAACTACAGCTGAGGCTATACCTTCTCCTATGGCCTTCCATGACTTCTCACAGTGCCAAGCCTCAGCTGTTCTTCATGATACCTTCATGCCTTCAAAACCAGTATCACCCGGGTGACTCTTACACATTACCAAGTCCAGCTGCAGCACAAGGTACAACAACCTTGGCTATCTCTGGAACACAGCTTCTTTGTGCTCCCAGAAAACAACTCCCAGGTTTCAACTCAGTAATGCTGGTCTTTCTCTTTCTCTTTTTTGGTTTTTCGAGACAGGGTTTCTCTTCTTAATCATTGCTAAAGTCTTAGCTCCAGCTAACCAGCATCAATTGTCCCTGTAGTTCCTTCCATTCTTAACTCTAGAGCCAGAGCCACATGGCTGAAGCTGCCGAGTTCTGCTGATTTCAGGAACTATACATTATCACTGGCTTTATGTTTTCTAAATCCTTCACTGCCTAAGCTTGGCTATCCTGGTTCTTGCTCTATAGATTGACCTTGAATGCAGAGATCAGCATGCCTGTCTCATGGGATTAAAGGTGTGTACCACCATGCCTGGATCTAAATTCAGCTGGGTATGATCTTACCCCAAGATCCCACTCCCTTAATCTGTTATTTCCTAGATCACAGGATTTTTTCTCCACTTCACTTCCTGTTATGCCTTTAATACTCAAACCAGATATTTTATATTTTGCCTTTCTAAGCTTGCTATGCTTGTTCAAACTTCTTTTTGTGAGACTTAACCAGAGAACAAAGTCTCTGCTGGGCTTTTTTGAAACTTCCTTTGTCAGTGCAATTAATGCAATTGATCCAAGTCTCTTCACCTTAGCCTCAGGCAGACTTTTCAGACAAGGGCAAAATGTAGCCACATTCTTCACCAAAATACCACAAAAACAGTCTTTATGCCACATACTGAAATTCTTCTCCTTTGAAATCTCTTGGGCCAGGTCAACACAGTTCAAATTATTCCCAGCAACAAAGTCTTTCATATTGCTACTAGGATGACCCATTAAGCCCCATTTAAAGCATTCCAATGCATTCCAAATCCAAAGTCCCAAAATCCACAGTCTGTTAAATAAAAGCATGGTCAGGCCTATTACAGCAATACCCCACTCCTTGTACCAACTTCTGTCTTAGTTAGGGTTTTACTGCTGTGAACAGATACCATGACCAAGGCAAGTCTTATAAAAACAACATTTAATTGGGGCTGGCTTACAGGTTCAGAGGTTCAGTCCATTATCATCAAGGTAGGAGCATGGCAGCATTTCGCAGGCAGAGTAGCGAGTTCTATATCTTCATCCAAAGGCGGCTAGTGGAAGACTGACTTCCAGGCACCTGGGGTGAGAGTCTTAAACCCACACCCACAGTGACACACCTACTCCAATCAGGTCACACCAATTCCAACAAGGCCACACCTCCAAGTGGTGCCACTCCTTGGTCCAAGAATATGCAAACCATCTCAGTTGTCATCTTCAGCTTCACTCTCAGACTCCTTCCTGGGCTCTGGTGTTGCTTTAGGCTATTCCTGTGCTGATGTGGTACTGACAACAGAAACAGCTGCAGGGGCTGCAGGAGCTGGGGTCGCCAGGGCCACAGCCTTCCCCTTTTTGTGTCTTTTTGCATCTTGTGTTTCTTGTCCTCCTTTTTCTTTCCACCTCCTTCTTGACCAGAGTTTCTGGCTTGGGATAGGGTTGGTGTCAGGATTTTAAGCCTTTTTGACTAGTACTGCAGGTGACCAGCTTGTGGAGGGTGACTGAGACTTCACAGGAGAGGGAGGTGCTGGAGGCTTTTTAGCTGCTGGCTCAGGAGATCCAGAGACAGATCTGGAAGGTAAAACTCTTCTTACAGAATGAGGGCTTGGTGAGGCAGCCTTTTTTATCTTTTAGGGCTCCAGAGTTCTGAGGCTTTCCTAACAAGTCTAGTACTTACTTGCCTCATTTGTTAAACAGTATCTTTCATATATTTTAGTTAATAGTTACTTGCTGGCTTGAAATGTGTCACCACCACTCTTTTGTTGTTTGCTGTCCTTGAGGTTACTATGTGTCTCTTCCTGTTTTAAGTCTGTAATTCCTTCATATTCAGACTGTAAGAAGTACACCTAACAGAGATACCAGCTGATTTCAAAAGTAAAACATCGTTTTTATAGCATATTTATTGTGTTTTGTTTTATTAGATCACTGTACCCCAGTATTACTATAACAAAAGTGAATAAAATATAACATTATCTTATTTGGAGATAGGAAATAAAACAAATATGATCAGTATAAATAATTTTCGATAATTGCTTTTATGGTTATAGAGTATAGCTTCTTGACAAAAAGCTTAATTTACTGTCTAGACAAAACCACCAAAAGCATAATCAGAACAAAATCACTCCACCCAAAAGATATAGTCTAGTTATGATTAATTATGTTGGGTACATTAATGCAGATTTTCAGTGTCCCAATGAGAACAGTTTTGAAAATTTTGTAAGAATAACAAAAGCAAGCCAGGCGTGGTGGCGCACGCCTTTAATCCCAGCACTCGGGAGGCAGAGGCAGGCGGATTTCTGAGTTCAGGGCCAGCCTGGTCTACAAAGTGAGTTCCAGGACAGCCAGGGCTATACAGAGAAACCCTGTCTCGAAAAACAAAAAGGAAAAAAAAAAAAGAAAGAAAAAAGAATAACAAAAGCTTATTTATTATCTATTTATTGACTTTTACTTGTTCAGTAAATTTCTGCAAGTCTTATTATGTACTTTATTCTAATTAACCGCCATCCTTTTTATTTTGAGGTATCTTTAACTTTATCTCGCTCTTTTTAATTTATGTTGCTTAATAGTACATGAAACATTACTTATGGTTTATGGTGCCTCTTGTCTTTTAAGATTTGTGTGTGTGTCTTACACACTCACATACACATATACATATACATGTTTATATATACTGGTGCACATCAAGGCTAGAAGAGGACATTAGGTGTTCTCAAGCTGTAATTAGAGGCAGTTTGAACGGCTAGATGTTGTTGCTTGAAAGTGAACTGTTTTTACAGGAATAATGAGCACTTTTAACTGCTAATACACCTTTTCAACCCTTCATGTTGACTTTTAGCCACACACATCCTTTTTAGAAAACAAACTATAGGCCGGGCGTGGTGGCGAATGCCTTTAATCCCAGCACTGGGGAGGCAGAGGCAGGTGGATTTTTGAGTTCGAGGCCAGCCTGGTCTTCAGGGTTAGTTCCAGGACAGCCAGGGCTATACAGAGAAACCCTGTCTCGAAAAACCAAAAAAAAAAAAAAAAAAAAAAAAAGGAAAAAAAAGAAAAAAAGAAAAAGAAAACAAACTATAACTCTGTATTTTTTTCCGACACAGGGTCTTCCTGTATGGCCGTGGTTGTCTTAAACTGCTTATGTATCATTAATTGGCTTTGAAATTAAAATTCTTTGCCATATGACCCCTGTGCTGAGATTACTGTTATTGAATGCATAAGCATTCAGAGTATATTGATACTTAGGTGAATGTATTTTGATATTGTGGAATGCCATTTGATTCTTAGTAATTACAGGGATTTTGGTTATTTCCATACTTTGACTATAGAAAAGTAGAGTAGACTTTGGAATGAACTCCTGAGGTTAAAAAATCCTTTGAATTGTTCATTTTTTCTTAAATTCTTATTCAGACTTGAATAAGAATTTAATTTTTACAGAATTCTGTATCTTGTTTTTCCTTGTTATACTGGGAATCCTTTGATCCTTAGGTCAGGGTACTATATATGTTTCATTTGAATCTGGCGTTAGAACTAGGTGAATCCTTTGCATTACCTCATTTCTTGCACTTTTGCTTTGTTCTTCATAAGGATCTCTTCCACTGTATATAAAAGTAGTGATTGCTGTCCTTTATTTCTTTAGACAACCTTTGGGCATGCCTTCTACTCTTGTAATTATCAACATTAGAAGTGAATCATCAAAAATATTTTTGATTACCTTTCTCCAGTTATTTAAGAACCCTACATAAATTTTAGACCTATTATTTTATGATTCTTCTAGAATGCTTTGCTTTTTTTGGTGTTGCTGAAGATTGAACCCATGGGCCTCATTATGCCAGGCAAAGCACTGTGCCAATGAGCTCTACTCCAGCCATGTAACGGTTTTTAAGTTGTTTGTTTTTAATTATGAGTGATTATGCGTATGTGATACTTCCTTTTTAATTAGGTATGTGTTGTATGTGTTTGTGTGTAGGTGTGTTGGTACTCATGGAGGCCAATGATGTTAGATCTTCTGGAGCTGGAGTTATAAGTGGTTATAAGCCACTGAATATAGGTGATGGGTCCTTTGAAACAGTACAGGCTCTTAAACTGCTGAGTCATGTCGCTAGCTCTGGTGTTTCTACTTGAAGAGCATAAGTTTGTGGAATTTCCTTTAAAATACTTTATATAAAATGTGCTCAGTCAGCTAGCTCCTTTACATATCTGGTTCTAGCTGCTTTTTAGTACAGTGAATTAGGACCAAAGTGTTTTGTATATTCCTGACTTAAAATTTCTAGACAAAAACCCATAAGGAATTACTACTGATCTAGTAATTATATGTATTTATAAAAATGAACTACATATACATATGTGTCCAAAAGGGGTGTATACCTCTTTTTTTGCATAATATATAAATTGCAGATGTAGTAACTCAACAGTATTGTGTTACTTGGCAGGTGCAGGCAGGTCAGGTACAAGGCTAGAGTGAGCTATGTAGCAAGGTCTGTTTCACACTCCTAACCTCCTAAATTAATAATGTACAAAATATGTTATTTCTGTTTAGGGTTAAGTTTAGAGCAAGTCGACATTTTATGGCATTGTTTAGTAGAAGATTCTGAGTGCTATGATGATGCACTTCATTGGTTTTTAAATCAAGTTCGAAGTAAAGATCAACATGCAATGGGAATGGAGACGTATAAACATCTTTTCCTGGAGAAGGTAATTATATATATTAGAAGTTTGATTTGCATATTCTTCTACACGCATTCTGATCTCTTCAAATATGACTTTTTGTCTTCCTCTCACCTACATAGTTTTTAAATAGGACAAATGCATCAGTTTTTGATGATCCTTACATAAGTTTTTCAATTCAGATTTTCCTGTCATGTTATATTTTAACTAAATGTAAATTTAGTTTTATTTATAAATGTAGTCTTTTATTTATTTGAGAATTTGGAGTAATTAAAATAATATTTAAGTATGGTAGTAATCATAAATGTTAATTTATAAAAATGATTGTTCGGTTGCGAAATGTGTGCCCATAACCCACATCTATCAATTTTCTTGAATTAAATTAATGTAATTTCGGTTTGTCTTCTAGTGTCTTCTGGACAATTATAAGCTAGCACACCCATTTGTTATTTGAAAAACATTTTAGGAAGTATAGTGGTGACAGTATCAGTCTGTGTTTCTATTCACCAAAGTCAGATGCTGTAGGTAGTCATTTATTTTATAAAGTATAGCAAACATTAGTGATGATACGATGTGTTGGGTGTGACAGTACATTATGGAGGAAAGAGGGTAAGGCATTCAAGTGTCCAGCATAGCAAGTTGGAAGTCAGCCTGGGCTGCAGAGGACTGTGCCTCAAAAATAATATCCGTCCCCCCTCTCTCGTTTTGTTTTGTTTTGAGACAGGGTTTTTCTGTGTAGCCTTGGCTGTCCTGGAACTCACTCTGTAGACAAGGCTGGCCCTGAACTCAGAAATCTACCTGCCTCTGCCCTCCCAAGTGCTGGGATTAAAGGCGTGTGCCACCACTGCCAGGCTCTCCCCTCTCATTCTTAAATGTTTTGTTTGTTTTGTTGTTTTTTCAAGACAGGGTTTCTGTGTAACAGCTTTGGCTGGCTTGGAACTCATTCTGTAGACCAGGCCAATCTCGAACTCTCAGAGATCTGCCCATCTCTGCTTCCCAAGTACTGGGATTAAAGGCATGTGCCACCACCTCCTGGCTCTTAACATTTTCTTAATGTTTTTGTTGTTGTTGATTAGGAAGCTTCTCTTAAACTCAGTGTCTCTGTGTCAATATATACAAATGAGTTTTAGGGTAAGGCACAAATAAAATGCCATTTATCATGCATTATTCCCTTCAATGCAAATACAGTTAGTTTGATTATCTCATAAGTACATAAAGTCAAGGTATTTAATAGGTAACAAATTGTTTGGGGCTGGAGAGATGGCTCTGCGTTTAAGAGTGTACTGACTGTTCTTCCAGAGTACCTGATTTCAATTCCCTGCAATAACCATGTGGTAGCTCACAACCATTTGTAATGGGATCAGATGCTCTCTTTTGGTGTGTCTGAATACAGCAAGAGTGTACTCATATAAAATCTAAAAAAAAAAAAAAACAAAAAAAACAAAAAAACAAATAAAAAAACAGATTGTGTGTATTTAGTTCCCCTATTTTGGTTGTATGTGTCTATAAATTCAATTTTCAGTATTCATATGTATGTGTGTGTTGAAAATTTTATATATCAAAAATTAGTCATATGTATATAAAACATTAATGTATATATACTGAAAATTGAAGCACACATCAGGCAGGTACTTTTATTTGAAGTATACATCTGTTCAGGCGTTACGTGTTAAATTATTTAAATGTTTATAGTTTAGCCAAATCTAGTCTTGTAATTTTAATTCTGCGTTCTCTTTAGTAAAATTAATAATTTTATATCTAATAAAATAGAATTTGTTAATATTTTGTTTTCTTAAGATGCCCCAGCTTAAACCTGAAACAATTAGCATGACTGGCTTAAACCTGTTTCAGCATCTTTGTAACTTGGCTCGATTGGCTACCAGTGCCTATGATGGTGGCTCAAACTCTGAGGTAATGCGTAGACTTATTTTATACTTTAGACTTATCAGGTCAATTTTCTTGTCTTGAAATTAGATTACTAAGTTATGTTTCTATAAACTTTGGCATTATTATGAAGCTGAACTTTATTTTAAGTTTTAAAATGTCATATTTTAACTTTGAAAGCAATTTTGGTGTGATTTTTTTTTTTCCTTTCCTCTCTCTCTCCCCTTCTTTTAATTTCCCAAGAGAACTGTGGGTTTGCTTCAAGAAAGCCTTATACGCACTGTGGTTTCTTTAGAAGGAGAGATGCCTATTCTGTTATTCTCCTTGCAGATCTTGGAATTTTGTGAAATTATTTACTTAATTTCCATGTATTCACACTTTGTTCATATGGAAGTAAGAGAATGGCTTACAGGAATCAGCCTGCTTTTTCTACCACCTCCTGGGGAATCCAAATCCGTCTACCTCGTTTAGCTTCAGGGTCTTTTTTACACTGAGCCACTTAACTGGCTCTGAAATCCATATTCTATTTGCTATAGCTTCTCTCTATAGCAGTATATACTAATCAATAATATATGGTAATTTTTTCTCATATAATCCATATAGATCATTCATTATGATTAACTGAGTGCACACTCCTATAAATTTATAGTCTTATGTGCTTCTCCAAATTGGATGGCTCAGTGTATTTGATTGTCACTATATTCTTCTAATATAAACTATTATTCAAAGGTATTTTTTTGTTGCACATTCTTCTTGTTAGTTAATTTATTAGTAACTTCATTTTTATAGTTTTATATCACGAGAAAGTAGTTAATAATTTCTATGGTATAAAGAATAATTTTAGAGCTGGTGATATAGTTGTTAGAATGGACTCTCACAAGCACAAAACCCTTTGTTTCAATACCAGAACTACATAAACCAAGCAGGCAAAGTGGTAAACAACTCTAATTTCAGGATTTGGAAGGTGGAACCTGGAGGGTCAGGGATTTTGGTTTATCCTTGGCTACATAGTGAGATAACATGAGATGTTATCTTACAGATTAATAATTTTGCTTGTATGTAATATGTGCTTTTCTATCTTTCTGGTATTGCTTTTGTTTGTATTGTGATAGTGAGGCTTGTTTTGTTAGAGTTTTTTCTTAACACCAGTATTAGTGTGTTTAAATTTACTAATTTCAATATAATCAGATAGTTTTTATTTGCCTAATTAATAACTGTGTTCTGGTAGCTGATCTTCACTCAGGCTATTAGATGATCCATTGGAAGGCTATATCTCTGCCCATAATTTGAGACCTTTCACTTAAATTATTTCTGCGTAGCCTTTCGCCAAAACATTTCTTTCATTATCCCATAGTTAACATCACTAATTTGAACAATAATTAGTTTATTTTGTCCACTATATTATTTATGACTCTATGAAATTAGTAGCTTTGTCAATTTACCTCTGATGAAAACTATTGAAGCATTATGCTAAATAATTATTCTTTTGTGACATGTTTTATATAATTGAAGTTTTCATACTATATAATTTATTAAGCATCATATTGTTTTCCTGCTTTATAAATAAATACAATTGGCTTTAAAAGTTCTTCATTAACTGAGGAAATTTGTAAGCTTTTATTAATTATTTTTTCATTAATATCCATATACTATATATTAACCTCTTAATGCTTATTAAATTTAGTGTTCAATTTCATGTTTGGAATTTTAATAATAATCTGTCATCATTTAACAAACAAAATTAAAAAAAAATGTTTTGTCTTTATTTCTTAGCTGTGTGGTATGGACCAATTTTGGGGTATTGCATTAAGAGCACAATCAGGTGATGTCAGTCGAGCTGCTATTCAGTATATTAACTCCTACTATATTAATGGTAAGTAATTGGAAATACTGTTTAAAAATTACAATTTAATTTTGATAAAATTTCAGATTTTTTTGTATTTGTTTTTAAAAATTTTTTTGATACATTTATAATTATTTGTTTTCATGTATGTATGTGTGCCATATGTGTACAGTGCCATAGAGGCCAGAAGAGGGCATCAGATTTCCTGGAACTGCTATTAAAGATGGTTCATGTGGGTGCTGGGAATTGAACTTTGGTCCTCTGGACGAGCAGTCAGTAATCTTAATTGCTTAGCCATCTCCAGTCTGTGCTTCTTTTTCTGAGACTCAGTCTTGCTGTGTATCCCCAATTGGCCTAGAATTCTCAATTCTGCTTAAGTTTCCTGAGTGCTGGACTAACAGGCATGTACTGCCGATTGCAATTCTGATATGTAACTTTTTACATGAGGAGATTTGATTAAGCTTCAGTTTGGTTCATTTTATTTAATACAGTAAATAAAGATGTAAAAGTGTAATAAGTATATATCTGGGTTTTAGGTAAAACGGGTTTGGAAAAGGAGCAAGAATTTATTAGTAAGTGCATGGAAAGTCTCATGATAGCTTCTAGCAGTCTTGAACAAGAATCACACTCAAGTCTCACAGTTATAGAACGAGGATTGCTTATGCTGAAGACCCATCTGGAAGCATTTAGGAGAAGGTAATTTTGTTACATTGTACTGTAGAATGAATTTCAGTATTCATATTGTTAGTTTGTCTGAATGTATTCTAAAAGTTTTTATTATGTGCACGTTGGAAACATTTTACCCAAATTAAGTGAATAGTAATTAAAATAGTTGCTATAGAAACTTAAGTGTCATTTCCCCATTAAACAGGCAATATAATTCCCTCATAAATAAACAGATTTTAAAATCTTTAGGGTCTCAGCACTTATGCATGAATAAGAAAATTGACAACATTTTGTTTTCTCCTGAGGTGTTAGTCATGACTGAAAAGGCAGGAACACGAGCATTGAAACAAGTTACACTACAGCTTCCCACAGCCTCATAGAATCTTTCATATTTTATCAAGTTGAATAATTTGTTTCATTTGCTGTTTTTTTTTTTTTTTCTTCCTGGACTAGGAGAGAGTATTTTAATTTTGAATTTCCATTTACCATGGAAACATGACCAAAAATTTCTGTGTTAATGAATATCTATATAATTAATTTAGACATACCCTGTGTAATACAGAATAAAGCAAAATTAACATTTATGAATATATCAACAGAAATGAAAGGTGAGTAGATAGTTTTAATTACAAAATTCTGTGTGTTAAAAGTCTTTTAACAATGAATATAATTGTAAAAGTACTAAGAACTGTGTTGAAAATTTGTTAAAATTATAACTTCTTTCAACTTCAGATCTTAGTTTGATATTTATAAAATCATGTACAGTTTATATTTTTGACATTTTATTGAACTATAAGGAAACACTGAGTAAGCAAGATAACCCTACATATTCTTATAACACGTTTACATGGTTTGAAACACTCATGTAGTGCAAGATTCTTTTATGATTTTAGAAATTGACTCAATTCCTTGTGTTTTTAAAGAATGTATAAGAGAGCTCTTGAATTTTTGCATCCATACATCAGAGCCTCAGAACCTTTATTATTCTAGAAAATAAAAATAAGCAAATGTGGTTTCCATTCACATTAATTAAAAAGTCAAACAAACTTGTATAACTCAAACAGAACACTAGGATTTCATGGGAAACAAAAGTCTTTTGTAATCTTTTTCCTATCTGACATGCTTGCCATTAATGACAAAGTTATTTGTACAATTATTTTGTGCTGTGAAGAACAGCAAACTGGTCTGTTAACACACACCCTTAGGTCTTGTGCAGTGTAAATTTACCAGTACTTAGTTTTTGTTTGCAAAGTTTTGGTAGTACTCTTCCCAAGTTTCTGGTATTTTAGTCTCAGCATCCCATGTTATGGATACAAGTTTTGCCCTATTGTGGAGATATGTGCTCTATCTTACATATGTAACTTGGTTTATTTCATGCTAAGGTTAATATTGCTACTAAGTTATGTAACCATCTGTGAGAACTAGTAAACTATGAATTGCATAAAATTGAATACAAAAATCTATAGCAATAGCCTAAATGTTGTATATTGCCTAGCAGATCTTATAGTGTATCCTTGTATATCAAGTGTTTGATGTGCTTAGTGTTACAGATTTGAAATTATGCAACATATGTAGATTTCAAACATTTGAAATAACATTTGTATAATAGTGAGTAACAGTGATACCTTAAACAAAATGGTTTAACCTCAGCAGTAATTTTTATTCAAAACTGGCTTTATTTCTCAAGGAGCAGTAGGCAATATCTGGAAGCTTTTTCTCTTCCTCCTCCTCTTCCTCCTCCTCCTCTTCTTCTTCCTTTTCTTTTTTCTTTTTTCTTTTTTCTCTTTTGTTGTTGTTTTGGTATCATACCCAGGGAGAGAAAGTTGTATTGGCTCTGAATGGATAGAGATCAGGGATGCTGGTAAACACTTCAGGCTATGTAAGGTAGGCTGTGTATTACCTTCAATAACAGTATAAATAGTTGAACTCAAAATGCCAGTGGAACCAGGGTGGAAGACTAAATATTGAAAATATGCAGTAGAAGGAATTATTTTATTAACTCCTGCTCAGTCATAGACCTCGATATTTCAATTGTGGGATATAATTTCTATTTTTTTTTCCAGAATTCCTGGTTAGTTTTCTTATTTATTTAAAATTTAGGAACCCATCTCTTGTGTTTTACAACTGAAAAAGAATCAGAGAAAATTATTTAATATGTGTCATGCCAACTGCCTTTTGGGGCTGCTAGAGAGTTTTTAAGAACGCATTAGGGGCTGGAGGGATGGCTCAGTGGTTAAAGAGCACTGGCTGATCTTCCAGGTTCAATTCCCAGCACCCACGTGGCAACTCATAACTGTCTATAACTCCAGTTCCAGGTGATCTGACACCTTCACACAAACACATATGCAGGTGAAACACCAATGCACATAAAATAAAATGAAAAATCATTAGAAAAAGAATGTATTTTATTTTATATGTATGAGCACTATGCTTACATGTATTAATGTGTACCAGGTACATGTCAAGGTCCAAGAACATCATAAGAGGGTGTTAGATCCACTGGATCTGGTGTAATAGAGGGTTACCAGCCTCCCTGTGGGTACTGGGAACTGTGCCCTGGTTTGTCTGGAAGAGCAAGATCATTCTAGTCCACTAAAAACTTGGTATATCATTATTTGATTGGTCTTGAGTTCTGTTTTTCTTTCCTCTTGCTTGTCTTCCCACCTTTTTTTTTTTTTTTTCTTTTTGGTTTTGGTTTTGGTTTTGTTTTGTTTTTTGAGACAGCGATTCTCTGTATAGCCCTGGCTGTCCTGGAACTTACTTTGTGGAGCAGGCTGGCCTTGAACTCAGAAATCCACCTGCACTCTGCCTTCCAAGTGCTGGGATTAAAGGCATGCACCACCACGCCCGGCTGGGAGTTTGTTTTAATTATGAATGCTTAGCTGTTTTTATTTAAGTTCAAGTCACCATGATGAATCTAAAAATTTGTATAACTTATGGACTTTTCCATTTTGTAAAATATTAAAAACTTTTTTAACGTTAAAATGTTGAAAGTGGTGTCTCTGTGTGTTGTAGGTTTGCATATCATCTGAGACAGTGGCAGATTGAGGGCACTGGTATTAGCAGTCACTTGAAAGCACTGAGTGACAAACAGTCTTTGCCTCTAAGGGTTGTATGCCAGCCTGCTGGACTTCCTGACAAGGTATTTATAAGGTTTACTTTTTAAATTTGTAACATTTCTTCTTTCAAATATTTGGTGTTTTGTTTGGGTGTTGTTAGTGGTGTTTGATTGGGTTACATCTCCTATTTCAGATGACTATTGAAATGTATCCCAGTGACCAGGTAGCAGATCTCCGGGCTGAAGTAACTCATTGGTATGAAAACTTACAGAAAGAACAAATAAATCAACAAGCTCAGCTTCAGGAGTTTGGTCAAAGCAGCAGAAAGGGAGAGTTTCCTGGTGAGTCTAACACTTGTTCAATACAGTTTTTAGGCTTCATTGTGTAACAACTATCTTAGTTCTTCTTGTGTTGCTCTAACATTTGCCTAAATGGTAGGGTGTTTTTTGTTGTTGTTGTTGTTGTTGTTGTATTTTTGTTTGTTCATTTTATTTCAATTTTGAAAATAGGATCTTTACTGTGGAGTCCAAGCTGACCTAGACAACACTGTATATCCCCAAACTGGACTCAGTTTCTCAGGAATTCTCCTGCCAGTGCTTGAGACACCACACCTAGCCAGACCGGATTATATGCAGTCTAAATCTGTCTCTTAATGACCTGCAGATGGTCAGGGTATAATGTATAAGATCAGAATCTGCTGAGGGCTGCTTTCTCTTTTCAGTACAATGCATTGAATGTTACTCTTAACATTGCACAAGTCAAAAGGAAAGAAACCTACTGCTTCTTCTAGACCTTTATATAGATACTAATGCCTTTGTAATGGCCTTGCCTTAATGTCCTAACCTGATTCTCCCCATAATTATACCTCCAAACACCATTGCATGAAGAAGTAAATTTCAGTAACATTTTTTTTTTTTTGAGAACATTTAGACCATTATAGCAATTTTAGATCTTTAATGGCCCCTGATCCTTGGTTTCATTGTTAGGTGTTAGTCTAACAGTGTCTTTAAGTTGTTTGCAGATCATTTGTCTTTTACAGTATTATTTTCAGGCTTTCTAGAAATAAGTTTTGTCTGTCTATCATCTATCTATATCTGTATATCACAATCTATCTATGTCTGTCTGTCTGTCTGTCTGTCGTGCATGTGAGTATGTGTATGCCACAGTGTACATTTAGAGGTCCAGGGAAAAGTTGTAGGAACCAGTTTTACCATGTGTGCTCTAGGAATCAAACACAACTCATCAAGCTGACCTCAATGCATTTACTTACCAGCTTTCTCTGCGGAGTCTCTCTTTAGGCTTCAGGTGTCTCTCTTTATGCTGTGACCATAAAAATGATTTGGGAATTGATGAGATAAGCACTTGTAATTGTTGATGACCTTTTTATCTATTCACTGCTGGTTATCTAGTTTTATCCAGTCAGGTATTTGGTCTAGAGGTTTTGGATTAGGGTCATGTACTTCAAAAGATGGAAAATTCTGAAATTTGAAACACTTTTGGACATAGATGTTGTTCTGTGTATGTTTAGCTGTGGGATACTAAAGTATTTAAATTTGGCTAAGGGATTCTTAATATGGAGAGTGATAGACAGCTACAAAAAGTGAACCAAAAAGTGAACCCTTGTCCTGAACAGGCACACATACAAGCAAGTGTGCAGATGAGTAGGAACCCCTCTCCTACATATAATCATAGAGACATTCTTGGACCACTTACAGACTTAAATGCTTATGTATAAAGAATACTGTGTGAAATTAACAGTAAATGGAAACTCATGCTGCTCAGGTTAGGAAGGAGAGCATTGATGAGAGCTCTCCGTTTGTCTTTTTCCTAGCAAAGGGCTTGCCAGTGCCTTCTATGTTTTGGATTATTACTCTGGATATTTCTTATGGGTCTGCATACAACATGTGAATTACAGTTAATTAAAATTTGTTTATATTATGGTTTGTTTGTTTGTTTGTTTAAGACAGAATCTCATTATATGATCTTGGTATTCACTGTGTACACCAGGCTGGCCTCAGACTCAAGAAAGTTCCACCTACCTCTGCTTCCTGAGATGGGTTTAAAGGTGTTCTCTATATTACCTGGCCTTAAATTTATTTTAAAATATTTTAATTAGGCCTATTTATGTGTATAAATTCTGTGGGGGGAACATACCAGAGCATGCTTATGGAGGTCAGAGGAAAACTTGTAAAAGTCTGTCCTCCCTGTCAGCCATATTTGTTTGAGGTATTGCACTCAGACTCTCACTCTTATTCTTAGCCAGCACCCCATAACCTAACAGTTTCATTAAGGATTTATATCTTTTTGCATCAAAATATTATTATTATTATTATTATTATTATTATTTTCAAAATATTATTTTAAAGAGGTCCTAATTTTTTTTTCCTGCTTGATAGTCTGTGTATTACTGTCAAACTCAAAACTTGGAGCAGTTTTTGTCTCAGTCTCATAAGTTCTAGGTATGAACTACCATGTTTGGCACGATAATTTTTTTTCTTAAGGCTAGAAATCTTGCCAGAATTGTTAAGCAGTTCTTAGGCTAAGAAAATGTCTTTTAGAGATGAGGGATCTAGCTCAGGGATAAAGCAGTTTCTTTTTTTGCATACCTGAGATCCTAGTTCAATACCCAGGAAGCCCACCTCCTTCAAAAGAAACCTGTGAAATCTAGCAAAGGCTACGTGTTAGTTTAACTATATGGCATTTGTAGGAAAGAAAATTGCCAAATTCAATCCTAGTGTCAAAAATGAATGTTTTCCTGTATTAAATTTTCTTGGTATAAAATGGAAAAGAAGTTGACAACTTTTATTATTATTGGGGTTGTAGTTGTAGCCGATTTGGTATAGCACTTGCCTAGATTGTGCAAAGTCCCAAGGTTAATCCACAGCCTTGCTACCACAATCAAGTGAAGAAATTGTCCTGTTTTACTCATTACTCTTGAAAATAGTTGCTTTATACTCTCGAAATAGAGTTTCTATCTTAATAAAATTCAAGATTGGTGTTCACCTAAGAGTAGAATTCCCGTTTCAAATGACAAAGGCTTGTGGTTTCATCTCTGGAACTGTGATCAAGCAGTCACTCACTCACACCAGATAAAATTCGACTATGCGAACTGTGTGTGGTGGCTAAATTTATTGAACAAACTCATTGGTCTTTTAATATTGGGTTATTGAATATTCTGATAAATCTTGAAGGGTGTATTTTTTTTCCTCTATATAACATATTGGTTTTTATTTTATAATTTTTGCTGTGTTTTGTTCTTGTTAGAAAATAGATGGGTACACAGTTGAGAAATACTGGAATTTTTTTGTTTTTGTTTGTTTTGTTTTTGTGCAGCAAATGCATTAAGGAGTCTACACATACTGAGAGAAATGCAGTAAGTTCTGAAAAGGTTCTTGCTGTCTTATTATAACAATATAACAATGTTATATTGTTAAAAATACAGGGATTGCTCTAATTATGAGTGGTATAAAGATAACTTGTATCTTGAACTACTTAGGTAGTTAAAGACAATAGAAAACACTTAGGAGGCATGCTTGCTCTTATCTCTGCTTCTCAGGAGTTACATATTTAAGTTTAATGATTAGTCAATGTTTTGCCCTGTTGTATCATTGTTAGCAAATATCATTCTGTTGTTTTCAAGGTGGCCTCATGGGGCCTGTCAGGATGATCTCCTCTGGACATGAATTAACAACAGACTATGATGAAAAAGCACTTCATGAACTTGGTTTTAAAGATATGCAGGTACATAAATAATAGTTTGAGATTTATTTATATTTTCCTGAAATTTAATAATTGAAGTCTGTTTAAATAGTTCTTAAAAGTGTGCATTAAAATTATAAATGGAGTTATACCTCAATTTTATTATTTTCTTTCTCTTTTAAATTGGATATATTCTTTATTTACTTTTCAAATGTTAATCCTCTTTCCTGGTCCTGTCCCCACCACCCTACCCAAACCTCTATCCCATCCCCCCTCCCCCATCCTCCCTCTTGCTTCTGTGAGTTGGTGCCCCACACACCCATCCACTTCAGCCTCCCTGCCATTGCATTCCTTACCCTGGGGCAGGATCCTTCACAGGACCAAGGGCCTTTCCTCTCATAGACACCTAAGGCCATCCTATGTAGCTGGTGACATGAGTCCTTCCATTGTACTCTTTGGTTGGTAATTTAGTCCCTGGGAGCTCTGGGGGGGTATGGTTGGTTGATATTGTTGTTCTTCCTATGGGGTTGCAAACCCCTTCAGCTTCTTCAGTCCCTTTGCTTAACTCCTCTATGTCCCATCCAGTGGTTAGCATCTGCCTCTATATTTGTCAGGCTCTGGCTCTCAGGAGACAGCTATATCAGGCTCCTGTCAGCAAGCACTTGTTGGCATCCACAATAGTGTCTGGGTTTGGTGACTGTATATGGGATGGATCCCAAGATGGACCTAATTCTCTTCTCTTCTCTTCTCTTCTCTTCTCTTCTCTTCTCTTCTCTTCTCTTCTCTTCTCTTCTCTTCTCNCTCTCCCCTCTCCCCTCTCCCCTCTCTCTCTTTCTGTAGATGGTGTTTGTATCTTTGGGTGCACCAAGAAGAGAAAGAAAAGGAGAAGGTGTTCAACTGCCTGCATCTTGCCTCCCACCACCTCAGAAGGAAAACATTCCAATGCTTTTGCTGTTACAAGAACCTCATTTAACTACTCTCTTTGATTTATTAGAAATGCTTGCTTCATTTAAACCACCTTCAGGAAAAGTTGCAGTCCATGACAGTGAGGTAATACTCAGATTTCTTTCCCTTACATTGTATCTTTCTATTGAGAAACATCTTTCTGATCTTGCAACAGTGAAGCCTGGGAACCTTTTTTATTTGTTTATTTTTTTTTTTTATTTCTCAGGACAAGGTTTCTCTGTGTAGCTCTGGCAGTCCTGGAATACACAGAGAGTTCCTTCTGCCTCTGTCTCCCAAGTGTTGGGATTAAGGGCACGTGTTACTACTGCGCAGCCTAAATAAATACAGGTGGGGGGGGGCAGGGGGACTTGTTGTTTTGTTTGCTTAGGAATCACTTGTTTGTTAATTAATTACCAACAAGTTAATATATTTAAGCTTAATATGACTTAGGCAATAATAAAAGTATTGTTTAAAAAATAATCAGTTTTAGACTTCATTGAATCAATTGTGGGAGACAGATAGTGACATGCCTTTTAAGTAAGCTAGCATAGATATTTTTCAGATAAAATAAGTTTTAAGTCCAAAAACTGCCATTCAATTAATTAGAGGAACCCAAGTGAAAGAAAACCACATGTATGTTACTTGGTTTGCGATGTTTTTTTTTTTTTTTTTTTTGAGACAGGGTTTCTCTGTATAGCCATGGCTGTCCTGGAACTCATTTTGTAGACTAGGATGGCCTCGAACTCAGAAATCTGCCTACCTCTGCCTCCCAAGTGCTGGGATTAAAGGCATGCGCCACCATGCCCGGCTTCCTTGTGAATTTTTATTTCATTATTTTCTCATGTCCATCTGTCTTTTAGACCTGCTAGTCTTGATTGGTCATATGGTTTTTTTGAACTTTGTACAAGGAGATAAGAATGGGTTGGTTTGCATGCTAATGGCCAGTTGAACCAGCACCATTTGTTGAAATGTCTCTCTAATTTTTTGGTTTTTTTTAAAAGATTTATTTATTATATGTAAGTACACTGTAGCTGTCCTCAGGCATTCCAGAAGAGGGCGCCAGATCTCATTACGGATGGTTGTGAGCCACCATGTGGATGCTGGGATTTGAACTTATCACCTTCGGAAGAACAGTCGGGTGCTCTTACCCGCTGAGCCATCTCACCAGCCCTGTCTCTCTGTTTTATTATTGCTTTGGATTGTTTGTTTTGCTAAAAGTCTTACTTGTGTTTTGCAATCTGAACTTGAACTTGGAGCCTTCCTGTCTGGTCTTGCGAGTGCTGTTAACAGGTGTATCTTAATCTCATTCTCCCTTATCTGCTTGCTTGCGTGTTGGCTGTAAGGCACAGCTTCGCATCTCAACCTTGTGGCAATCCCAGTTGAGGATTAGTAATCTTACCTGGAAGTCATTTCTTAGAAGCATTTACTCAATCAAGACAAGATGAGAGCTAATGGATGGGCTTAGGGGAGTGGATGAAAATGGCTGGGATTAGAAAGGGAGGTAGACTGAAGTAATGCAGGGTTTCTGGGCACAGGAACACTTCCCATGTTAACCAAAATAGAGGCAGAAGCATAGACTCTCTAGTTTTTGTTTTAAATGAAGTGTATTTGTTTGTCAAGTTCCAGAGGTTGTAAAGACTTAACATAATTGTTCAGGTAAGAATTGGAAGTGGTCTAGAATAGTGTAGAATAGGAGGACAAAATGTGAAAGAGGTTAGAAACACAGTTACCTTGTAGCAGATTTAAGAGAGGACACAGTCTTTAAGGCAGAGAATGTAGAAATAATGTTGTATGGTTCTAGCTTGAGCAATTATTTTAATTTCATTTAAAATGAAGAATACATGTTTGAATGTTAACACTTGAAGATGTCAAGGAAACAGCTTAATTATATATACTTCTCTGCTTTATCACTTCTTAGGCTGGTCTCCTAGCAGAGTCTCCCCCCTACCTTTTCTACTGAACAGTGAGACTACAGCATTCTCCACTGTGCCTGTTTAGAGATCTTTATTATTCATATTCTTTTTTTAAAATTAATTAAATTTTATGTTACCTTCCAATCACTGCCCCCCTCCCTATCAACTTCTCAAAGAATCCTTACCCCTGCCTCCTCCTCTCCTTCTGAGAAGGTGGAGATCCCTCTTTGGTACAACAAGTTTCTATGGAGCTAGGTGCACTGAGGCCAAACAAGGCATCCAGTTAGAACAACATATCCCATAGACAGCTTATGGGATAGCCCCCACTCCATTTGTTCAGGACCCACGTAAACACTAAGCTGCATATCTGCTATGTATGTGTACGGAGGCCTAGGTCCAGTCTGTGTATGCTCTTTGGTTGGTGGTTCAGTCTCTGAGACCCCCAAGCATCCAGGTTAGTTGTTCTCTTTGTGTAGTTTATATCCCCTTTGGGACCTTCAATTTTTTTCCCCAACTCTTCCATAAGAGTCCCCTGCCTCCTTCCACTGTTTGGCTATGGGTTTGTGCCTCTTTTTCCACTGTCTGTTATATGGAGCCTCACACAAGGATCAGTGCTTCCCCATGGGATGAATCTCTAGTTGGGCTGGTTATTGCTTAGTCATTCCCTCAGTCTCTGCTTCATCCCCATTTCCTGTATTTCTCATAGACTGGACAGATTTTGGGTTGAAAGTTTTGTGGGTAAGGTGTGGTGTCTCAATCTCTCCACTGGGGTTCCTGCCTGGCTATAGGAGGTGTTCTCTTTAGGTTGTATATCCCCAAAGCTGTTTCTTATTACAAATAGTCACATTTTTCAGATTGTCAAAAAATGATAGTAAATTCATAGCTTTCTTGTTTTATGTGACAATTTTGTTTGTATTTTGTTTTCTTTCTTTTAGAGATA
Organism: Mus minutoides; assembly: GCA_902729485.2. Classification (NCBI taxonomy): domain Eukaryota; kingdom Metazoa; phylum Chordata; class Mammalia; order Rodentia; family Muridae; genus Mus; species Mus minutoides. The sequence continues at coordinate 912,559 of LR749685.1, read as the reverse complement.
GCATTTATCTGTCTATATCTAATGTCCTAGAATATAGTATGTAGATCATGCTGGCCTTGTACTCACAGAGATCTGCCTTTTCTGCCTCCTGAGTGCAAGTTCCGGTCACCACACCTGGCCTTCTTCCTATACAATATTTATTGAAAGCAAACAGGAAGGGACAAAAATTCTTATGTGTTAACAGCGATTTTGTTTGTTTGTTTGTTTGTTTTTAAACTGCTGATTGGAATGAAGAAAACCATTAATAGATTTTTCCGAGATGTGAATGTCACTTTTGAAGTTTGAAGAATGTGAGTGTAGCATAATTCAGATAAGGACAGAAGGGGAGGTTATAGCCTTTACTATATCTAGAAAATGCATTACTACCATGGCAAGAATCTGCGATCTTTCCATGGGTAGTTAATAGCAATGCTTAGGTGATGCCATGGAAGGGTATACTAGAGAAAACAAAGACCGCAGGTAGACGCTGCTGTGTAAGACAGGAGTAGTCCTATATTTTTACTTGAGAACCTTCATCACGGCTACACTAGTCTTGATCAACAAGTAGTCCATGACATCAATCAGAGAGTATACCTACCTCTAACAATCTCCCATGAAATATTTGTACTATCAATAAAATGTTTTTTTTAATTTGTTTTAGGCTACACTTACCCTGTCTTATATTGTAGGTCGTTTCAATTCATAACAGAATCCTAGTTGCATAATTTTGGATTTTTTTCCAATCCATTGTTACATTTAGAATAAAGTTTGTGTTTATCTTTAATAATTTTAAAATATATTTAATACATTTATTTATTTGTGTCTTATTCTGTGCTTACTACATTCACCCAAGATCAGAGGACAACCTGTGGGAATCAGTTCTGTCCTTCTACAGTGTATGTCCTTGGATTCTAATTCAAATCGTTAGGCTTGGTGGCATGTGCCTATGTACCGACCATGGCAGGTATTACCAGCAGAGTCATTTCACCACCTCTAGCTCTGCCCCTTCTCTTTCATCAACCTTTTAAAGAAGTGGTGGCAAAGAAAGTGGACACAACTTCTTTCAGTGTGTGTGTGTGTGTGTCTGTGTCTTGTGCCTATGTCTGTTTGTGTCTGTGCGTGTGTCTGTGTGAGTTACATTCCTCTATCACAGTACAAAAGTGGAGGTCAGAGAACAGTTTGCAAGAGTTGGTTCTCTGTTTCCACCATGTAGGTCCTGGGGCTGACAGCCAAGTCTCTGTCCTTTCACCTACTGAAGTACCTCCCCAGTTCTGGGTCCAGGTACATTGTAGGCTACCCACAGACCCAGCAGAATACTCTGACATTGCCTTAGGTTCTTCACCAGGGGTGTGAAAGGAAAGGTTACTGTAGATTCCCTGCTCTAAAGTTCTCTTGTTTTCAAAACTAGTCCGGAGTTGTCATATTTATATTCTCCCCATTAACAATTTCATCCAAGGAAGGAAAATTTCCAACAAACATTAAGTTGGAACTCAGGTCCTCAAGCATGTTTATCTGCTAAGACATTTTATTTTTCTTGTTCGTTCTCTCTCTCTCTCTCTCTCTCTCTCTCTCTCTCTCTCCCCCCCCCCTTCCTCCCTTCCTTTTTTTTTTTTTTTTTCTTGACAAGGTTTCTCTGTAATACCCTAGCTGTCCTGGACCTCACTTTGTAGACCAGGCTGGCCTCAAACTCAGAAATCTGCCTGCCTCTGCCTCCGGAGTGCTGGGATTAAAGATGTGTGCGACCACCACCTGGCTTCTTTCTTTCCTTTCTTTCCTTCTTCTTCCTTCTTCCTTCTTCTTTCTTCTTCTTTCTTATTTTTTGCAATTTTTATTAGATATTTTCTTAATTTACATTTTAAATGCTATCCCGAAAGTCGCTCCCCTGCCCACCCACTCCCACTTCTTGGCCCTGGCATTCCCCTGTATTGGGGCATATAAAGATTACAAAAAGCTGAGCCTGAGCTTTTTGAAAGAGCAACAGGTTTTTTTTTTTTTTTTTTTTTTTTTTTTTTTTTTTTTTTTTTTTTTTTTTTTTTTTTTTTNTCCTTCCTTCCTTCCTTCCTTCCTTCCTTCCTTCCTTCCTTCCTTCCTTCCTTCCTTCCTTATTTTCTTATTTTCTTTACATTGTAAATGTTATCCCTGTTCCTGGTTTCCCCTCTGAAAAACACCCTCCCCCTAGCTGTTCCTTATTTAGATTTTTGACACTGGATCTCATGTGAACCAGGCTGCTCTCAAATTCAGTATGTAGCTGAGGCTTACCTTGATTGAACTCTTTATCCTTCTGCATAGTCTTCTCTTCCCCACACCCCACCTTCTTGGCCACACACCTCTAGACAGAATATTACTAGAAGACCCAACTTGACCTTAAACTAAAACTCCTCTTCTTCAGTTCCCTGGATGCTGGGAATATATAGGTATACACCACAGCTTACAAAGCTTTGCCATACCTCTTATATAGTGAATAGTATAGATGATAGTGTGCTTATAGATCCTAGACCCAAAATACCACATATATAGAAGGATCACTTTATATTAGCTTATTAAAATGATTATCTTTAGATCTTTGTTGTTACTTCCAGAATATTTCTTTAGTATTCAATGCATTTCATTAACACTGGTAATTAAGGTTATAGTAGTAGCAGTACAATAATAAATTCACTTATACTCTATGGAAAATACCTATACTCTATGGAAAATACCAGGGCTGTTGGTTTTATCTCCCCGCCCCCTTCTGCCATGCTGCCTTACTTGGGCAGTGGATGAAACTTCCTTTTTAAATGTTGTTGTTGTTGTTTGGTTTGGTTTGGTTTGGTTTGATTTGGTTTGGTTTGGTTTTTCAAGACAGGGTTTCTCTGTGTAGCCCTGACTGTCCTGGAACTCAACTTTGTAGACCAGGCTGACCTTGAACTCAGAGATCCGCCTGCCTCTGCCTCCCGAATGCTGGGATTAAAGGCGTGCGCCACCACGCCCAGCTTAGATGTGTTTTTGAAAGCATCCTTTTTCTTGTCTTTGTTTTATTTGCTCACCTTATTCAACTTAAGTTTTATCAAATGATAATGAGAAAAGTCAGGTTCATTAAAGATTGTGCTTTTCTTTAATCTCTTCACAAATAGGTCAGAATTTAACTTATTGAGTTTTTTTTTGTATATAGAACGATAATCTGCGAAGAAATAAGAAAGACATGGAAATTATAAGACAAAAAGTTGCTTGAGAACAATGATCAGCCAATATAAAAAATGTTGAGGGGCTAGAATGATTGCAGAGCAGTTAAGAGCACTGGCTGCTCTTGCTGAGGTCCTGAGTTTGTACTCCCAGCACCTACATGGTGGCTTATGACAATCTATAAAGGGATCTGATGCCCTCGTATGTCCCGCAGGTGTACATGCAGCTGAGCTTTCATACATAAAAACAAACAAAAAAAGAGAATGTTGATGAGAAGTGGAAAAAATGCTACTTCTACCTAATCATTTTCTTGAATACATTTATCCTGAGAAACATAGTATTAAATTTTCATACATATTTAAAAGTAAGGGTAGGAAATTTTCACAAAACAGTTTTTAAAATTGAAGTTAAATTTTTTATTTCTTCTGATCTATCTTGATAAAATAGTGTTCTTATTTTATGTAGAGTTTAAAATGTGAAGAACTTCATCTTCATGCAGAAAATCTTTCAAGGCGTGTCTGGGAGTTGCTGATGCTTCTTCCTACTTGTCCAAACATGCTGATGGCATTCCAGAATATCTCAGATGAGCAGGTAAGCCCACAGGCTTTGTACTCTCTCCAGCACTGTTTGTATACAGAGATAGATGGAGGCTAGAGGTCTTCTTTGGATACCACCAACATCAGCAGCAGCATCATCTCTGCTACACACACACACACACCAGTCTTCTTACTGAAGTGATTAGGCTAAATTTACCCTTGAGTGTGTGTATTCTTCTATCTCTGCCCTCTCAATGTCTTCTATCTCTGCCCTCTCAATGTCAGTAACACAGACATGTAACAGCTATGCTCAGCTTTTTCAAAGGGTACTTGGGATCCAAACTCATATCTTTATGTTTCTGAGGTAAATATGATACTGATTGAACTATCTCAGCAACCTCTTTTTGCTAATTTAATAGGGAAAAAATGTCAATTTAAATATTTGTTTTTAAAATTATGTAACATCAGTAAAATGCAAGTGATCCTTTGTTAAATTATCTTTAGAAAAATAAGAATTTGCCTTTAAAAAATACTTTATGTGTATTACATGTATGAATGTTTTGCTTACATGTATATGTCTGGGCACCATGTGCATGCCTGGCACTGCAGAAACCAGAAGAAGGTGTTGGGTCCCCTGGAACTATAGTTATGGATGACTGTGAACTCCCATTGGGTGCTAGGAATTGAATCTGAGTCCTCTTCAAGAGCAATAAGTACTTTTTATTACTGAGCCATCTCTCCAGCCTCAAAGTAGTACTTTTATTGATAAGGTTTTTAAAAACTCGTATGTTTTGAATATTTCTTTTTGATAGCAAAACTAGGAAAATTGAGATAATAAATATAGTGTGATGATGAAGTAGCAGCCATCAGACCTTGTTTTACAGACCTCGTTATACAGATCCCGTGACAGAATTGCGAAGACAAGGCAACAGAATTTAATACATAGTTAATGTTTCTTCTATAAGTATCAGGTCACGTGTAGAAGGTGTTGGATATCATTGTAAATGCCTTTACAGTGAAAGATTACTTTACAAAAAGATTTATACTATTTTCTTTCAATGCTAAGTTCTTAAGAGTACGTGTATGTACATGAGTGAGGTCCCTATAGAGGCACAAGAGGGTGTTACATCCCGAGGAGTGGGAGTTACAAGTAGTTTTTAGCCACCCTACATTGGTGCTGGGAAACATAACAAGATCCATAGGTATTCTTAATCTCTTAGTCATCTTTCCATCCTCTCCTTGAGGTAGGAAACATTAGCTAGCTACCCTCCTTTGGAGGCAGGGACTGACTATGTAGCCCTGGTTGGCATGGAAATCATGTCCTAGGTTGTCCTTGAAGCAGTGAGATAAAAGGTGTGTGCCTCCACACCTACCCCGAGAATGCTTATTTTTTTTTTTTTTAAGATTTATTTATTTATTACCTGTAAGTACACTGTAGCTGTCTTTAGATAGACCAAAAGAGCACATCACAACTCATTACAGATGGTTGCTGGGATTCGAACTCGGGACCTCTTGGAAGAGCAGTCAGTGCTCTTAACCTCTGAGCTATCTCTCCAGACCTCCCCAAGAATGCTTTTAAAAGCTACATAACAAGGGGTTTCTTCAAGGAAGATCTATTGCAAGACTCATATGTAATGAATAAAAAAACAAATGGCTTATTGTTACATACCACTATCTGATTTGCCACACCATCATATGAGTCCAGAACATCTGACTTCTAAAAATACTTGAATTGAAAAAGGATTGGCTCTAGAATGTGGTTCGTGATCACTTTAGTAATAACATTTCAAAGCTACATATTATGCAAACATTAGTTCATATATTGATAGCAGAGACAGCAATTTCTAATTATTTTTCTGAGCTTTTTTGATAAAATCTTTAATTTTAACAATATTTAATGACTGGTTTGTACTTTAAACATGCTGCCAGTACCATTTCTGACCCTCTTTGTCTTAGACGTTGATTTGTGTAAAGTGTGCAATGTCTGTGTTTCATGCTGGTTACTCATTTTAATGAGTCTTAGGCCTTCAGAGAATTATCTAAAAAGTTGTCTTGCTAAACCTGTTTTTCTTTTTTGTAATTTAAGAGCAATGATGGACTTAATTGGAAAGAACTTCTCAAAATTAAGAGTGCTCATAAGTTGTTATATGCTCTTGAGATTATTGAAGCACTAGGAAAACCTAACAGAAGAATAAGAAGAGAGTCAACGGTAATTATAGATCAGTATTATCATTAAAGACTTTCCTCTTCCAGAATTCCAATTTATTATAGAATTTCTTTTTTCTTTTAACCTCCCTTATTTATATTTTTCCCTTCCTCACAGGGGAGTTACAGTGATCTTTATCCAGATTCTGATGATTCAAGTGAAGATCAAGTGGAAAATAGTAAAAATTCCTGGACTTGCAAGGTTTGATGATAATTGTTTTGTAAAGATTGAGAAAAGTACTTTTGGGGTTCTATAAATCAACTTGAGGATTTTTAAAAGATTGATTTTAGTTTTATGTTTTTGAGTGTTTGCTTGCATATATGTATTGCTTGTGGAGGCCAATTGAAGGCTCTCCATATCCCTGTGAACTGGAGTTACAGATGAATATAACCCATTCTGTAGGAACCTGAGTCCCTTGCAGTAGCAATATGTAGTCTTAATAACTGAATCTCAGAGGGAGGCAGAGAGTTAGTCGCTCAGTGGGGAGTGGTAGCATGTGTGTGTGTGCACGTCCGTGAATGACTGAACATAATGTAAGGCAGACAGGAAGCTTTCAATCTGCTTGAGAGATTGTGGTGACTTCTAGGTAGTGGCCTCTGAATAGTCAGCAGATGCTCCAGGGAAAGGGAGATAGGAGATAGCAGCTGTCCACTCAAATGCAGTCAGTCCTTGTGCTTCACATGAGCCAGCTTTATGGTCTTCTGTTTGAAGAGGGTGGGGGCTGTTCAAGACTGCAGTTTAACTATGAGATAGCAAGGGAAGTTGCTAGCAGTGAAGCCTGGAAGTACTGAGGTGATGAGCACCTGTCATCAGAGCCTAATGCTCTTAGACCTCTGAGCCCATCCAGCAGGAGAAACTCTAATGGCCAGCAAACATATACAACAAAGGATGTTGTACCTATGGTCTAGTTGAAGAAACCATTGATGATGCCCATGTGTGCAAAAGTGTTGGTAGCAGATGCCAGTTGTGCGGCTGGGACCTAAGATGAGAAGTTCATTATTGGTGAAGCTCCAGGTGACAACCTATGGTGGTTCATTTCCATGGTCAGCTTGGTTGGATTTAGGATCACCCAGGAAACATAGTCCTTAGCCTGCATGTGAGAGGGTTTCCAAAGATGCTGCCATGAGAATGAAAGACTTACCACAGATGTGTGATACAATCCCATAGACTGGTGTCCTGAACTAAATAAAAACGTAAAAGGGGGAAGACCCAGGGGAGTATTTGTTTCTCTCTACTTCCTGACTACAAATCTAGTGTGACTAGCCACCTTCTGTCCGTACTGCTGGTGCCTTCTTTAGGAGAAAGAGAGGTGGGGGAGAGGGAGAATGAGAATGAATGAGAATGTAAGAATATGCTTAGAGGCCAGTGGCTATTCTGTAGTGTCAACCTTACACATCCTTGTGACAGGGTCTCGTTGGCTTTGAATTCATCAGTTAAGCTGACAGGTCAGCAAACACTACGTATACTTTTGTCTCAGTCTCTCCAGTGCTGTGGTCATAAGCACTTACCATTGTGTTTTTAGGTGGGTTTTAAGAGTTGAATTTAGTTCTGTGCTTACAAGGTGAGTCTTTTACTGAGTAACCTATGTTTGTTTTTAATTCTGACTAATTTACTCTTAAAGTGTAGGTGAAAAATTACATTTTTACCATATATGATAGTAATGTTCAGTGAGATTATTTAATGCTTTGTTTCTTCTCATTTTGAGCCTAATTTTTTTAGTACCAGTGTCCATCCCATGCTACTATCAGCATTATCTCCTCTTCCTCTAAATACACATTGAAATTGGGACATCTTAGTATCTGCGATTTCATTGGTAAAATTTGAAATCATGTTCATAAACTATAACAAGACTTTTTAAAATAATTTCTGAAAATATTTTATATAGAAATTACTTTTAGCTAGGTGGTGGTCGTCCACACCTTTAATTAGGCAGAGGCAGGTGGATCTTTGAGTCCGAGACCAGCCTCAACTTCAGAGTGAGTTCTAGGATGGCCAGAGATACACAGAGATCTGTCTCACTGCACCTGCTAAACTAATTTTTTATTTATAGACTGATTTTTTTAATAAAACACAAGATTTTTATAAATGCTTGCTTACTAAATCAACAAAACATCATCATTATTTTTTATAACTAATTTCCTTCTCTCTTTACTCTCCAAATTGCTAACAGTTTGTTGCTGCTGGCGGGCTTCAGCAGCTACTAGAAATTTTTAATTCTGCGATCCTAGAGCCTAAAGAACAAGAATCATGGACTGTGGTAAGTGAACTCGTTTATCTTGATTAATTATAGTTGTTACCTTATTTTAGTCACTTCTGTTTCAATGGCAACGTAACTCACTACATACTTGGTTTAGTTAACTAAGACATACGTAGAAAGGGAAAGTTTTGATAAGTTGATATAGATTGAAATTAGATAACTGAATGAAGCAAAGTGGGGGAGGGTATTTTTGGTGTATGAAGATGACTAAGGCTAAAAGCACTGATCATGCAAACCTGATGAACTCATGCACAGGACAGAAGAAAGAATTTCCACAGAGTTATCTTCTGACCTTTACATATGATTGCCCACCTCTATTTCCTGTGTGTATGTACACACACATGTGTACACATATACACAGTTTAATATAAGCTGTTGCAGTTTTGTTGTAGTTCTTTTGGGTTTTGTTGTAGTTCTTTTGGGTTTTGTGTGTGTGTGTGTGTGTGTATTTATGTATGTGTGTGTGTGTGAGAGAGAGAGAGAGATGGAGTTTCTTTTAGTAGCCCTGGCTGTTACCAAACTCACTCTATAAACGAGGCTTGCATTAAAACTCACAGAGGTTGCCTGCTTTTGCCTCCAGAGTTCTGGGATTAAAGGCACCACTACCACCCTGCTATATTATTTTTAACATACTTAACATAAGTGCTAAAGAAATATTACAAGTTCATAAACAATTATTTCTCTGGTTGTGAAAATCATTCATTAGTGTTTATTTGGTTTTAAAATTTTGCTTTCTTTTGAGGTGTGTTGTTTGTCTTTTAGTCAGGGTCTCCCTGTGTCTCCAGGATGTAACTAACTGTACTCTCCCCATGCTGGTCTCAGATTTTTAGTCTTCCTGTCTTGGCTTCCTGAGTGCTGACTGAGATACACTTGTGCTACCATGCCAACCATTACTTGCTTTAAAAAAAAAAAAAAAAAAAAGATTTATTTATTGTATGTAAGTACACTGTAGCTGTCCTCAGATACTCCGGAAGAGGGAGTCAGATCTCCTTATAGGTGGTTGTGAGCCACCATGTGGTTGCTGGGATTTGAACTCAGGACCAGTTGAGTTGGGCGCTCTTAACTGCTGAGCCATCTCACCAGCCCCCATTACTTGCTTTTTAAAGGTGGTTTAGGCTGGGAGTAGAAGCCCACACCTTTACTCCCAATACTCACGAGGCAGAACCAGGCAGATATTTTTAGTTCAAAGCCAGCTTGGTCTACAGAAAAAAGTTCTAGGACAACCAGAGCTACAATGATGAAACCCTGTATCTTAAGTTTTTTTAAAAAGTCAACTAAAAGTGATTCATTTACATATATGTGCTAACTTGATGGATGTAGACTAGTGAACTTTAGGCTTCTATATGCATTTTTATTCTGAGTAGGAGTTGTAGGAATACTTAGGTCTGACTTTGGTATCTTTCATGAATTTCAGAAAAATTTCAGTTTTGTTTTGTTTTGTTTTTTCAAGACAGGGTTTCTCTGTGTAGCCCTGGCTGTCCTGGAATTCACTCTGTAGACCAGGCTGGCCTCAAAGTCAGAAATCTGTCTGCCTCTGCCTTCCAAGTGAGCCACCACCGCCCAGCTGTGTTTAACATTTTAAGAATCAGCCAAGCAGGGCTACCATTTATATTCCTACCAGCTTTGTGTATCCTCGTTTCCACACAAAGATCATTTACTACCTTTGTGATTTTAACCTGTCTAGGTCTGGTGACATTGAATGTTCTCATGTTTTTGATTTGTTATGATTAAAGAGCTTTCTATGTGCATATTAGTCATTTTCTTAGTTAGGGTTTTACTGCTGTGAACAGATACCATAACCAAGGCAGGTGTTATAAGGCCAACATATAATTGGGGCTGGCTTACAGGTTCAGAGGTTCAGTCCATTATCATCAATGCAGGAACATGGCAGCATCCAGGCAGGTATATTACAGGAGGAGCTGAGAGTTCTACATCTTCATCTGAAGGTTGCTAGCCAGAATACTGCCTTCCAGGGAGCAAAACATTTAAAGCCTAAATGCACAGTTACACACCTCTTCCAATAAGGCCACATCTTTTTTTTTTCCCCTTGTTTTAAAATTTTTTCCCTTGTCAACCCTGCTCGCTCTGCTCAACCCCTCTCGCTCCCGCCGGCTCTGCTCTCTCTGGCCAGCCCCCCTCGCTCCCGGCCGCCCCCGTAGGGCCCCCGCTTGTTCCAGCCAGCCCCGCTTGCTCCAGTCGGCCCCACTCGCTCCGAGATCGGCTCCGCTTGCTCCGGTTGGCCCTGCTCGTTCCGGCCGTCCCGTCTCTCCAGTCCAAGGATTCATTTCTTATTATTCTTCATAAGTACCCTGTATCTGACTTCAGACACACCAGAGGAGGGCGTCAGATCTTGTTACGGGTGGTTGTAAGCCACCATGTGGTTGCTGGGATTTGAACTCATCACCTTTGGAAGAGCAGTCGGGTGCTCTAACCCGCTGAGCCATCTCACCAGCCCAAGGCCTTATCTTCTAATAGTGCCACTTCCTGGGCTGAGCATACACAAGTCATCACAGTCATCTTGTCTCTCATTTGCATACATGTCATTTCATGTCTAATGAATGCTTTTATTGTTGAGTTTTAATGTCCACTGTGGGTTGTGAAGATTTATGATCGTTTTCATCTAAGTTTTCTAGTTTCAACTTGCACTTCAGGCTTTCGTTGATTTTAGGTTAAGTTTCATTCATACAATTAATAAGGCAGTTATTTTTAAGAATGTTGCAGTTTTGGAAGTGTCTATGCTTGTGTAATGCTCAATCATGCTAACTATTACCCTAAGGTCCTGCCTGTTTTCTAAACACTTAATCTCCCTCTTTCATTTTTTCTCCTTCTTCCGGCAAAGCAGTTCTAGGAAACTTGATACATAAATTATGCTTTGGTTAATAAAAATGTATGTAACTCTGGAGCAGTACATAAGCAATCTTTTACATTTGTCTTTGTTTCAAAATTTTTTGATGTTGAAGAATATATGTTAATAGTCAGTTAGCTTTTATTGTTGATAGTGTATTTTATATGACATACCAAAATTTGCTTATCTACTTGTTAATGGACCTCTGAAAAACCTATGGATATTTATACATAAGTTTTGGGGGTACATATATTTTTGGGTAAATTCCAGGAAATTAAATCACTAAACAATAATGTAAGTGAAAATTTAAATTTATTCAAAGCTGCCAAATAGTTTTTCAGGTAGATCTGCTGTAGAAAATAAAGGGATTTCCTTACTCTACATCCTTATTAGTAGTTGCTTTTGATCAAAAGTTAAAATTTGAGACTTTCAAGAGCTAGCTGACTGTAGAGTGTTCACTGGTTCATAGTGTTTGCTTATCTTGTATGAGTCCTAGGGGTTCATCTCCACATCTGCAAGAGCTTTTAAGACTTTGTTTTTGTTTTTGTTTTTTTTTTCAGCTATACATATGGTGGATGTTTTTGTTGTGTATATTGATGGGTTTTAATGCTTGTTCCTTTAGACATGGTCTTGTTTTGTAGTTCAGGATGACCTTGAAGTTTCATTTTGCTGATTCAGCTTCCTACGTTTTACAAACTCCATGCCTGGCTTGACAGAATCTTTTTATAGACAGGAGATGTAAATCTGGACGTAGCTAAGGATGTTCTTAAACTCTTGTATTTACCTCTCTAGTGCAGTGACTGTGGGTGTGCACCACCATATATGTTTTATGCTGTATTGGGATTTGACCTCTGGAATTTGTACATGCTAAACAAGCACTCCACTAACTGAGCTATGTATTGAGTCCTAAACAATATTTTTCCTCATTTATTTATATTCATTTTTTATTTAGTCTGTGTATGTTACATGATCATGCTTGTACCTTGGCATGCTCATGGAAATCAGAGGATAACTTAAGAGTTGTTTTTTCTCCTTCTCCTTTGTGGTCCTAGGGATTGAATTCAGGTCATCAGGGTTGGCAGCAAGCACCTTTATTCACTGGGTCTGTCCCAGCAGCACAACAATGTCTTTTAGGAGGTGTTTTTAATTTCACTATAAATTGTATTTGGTTTAAGAAATATATATTGAAGGTCAGAATGATTTTTCCTTCTGCAATTTTTTTTTTTTTGTATGTGGTAGAGGTGTGTTTGTATTTGTATGTTACATGCATGTGTGTCTGCTGGTAGGCTCTCTGATGCACCTGATGTCGAGGCTAGAGGTTAACTAACTTCAAGTGACGGTCGTTGTTCATCTTAGTTTTTGACTCATTGCATCTTGAGCTTACTTTTTCATCAAGTTAATTGGAAAGTAAGCCATCTGGATCCAGCATCCTCTACAACCTGACTCCAGCTGGGTTTACTTTATCATGTAATTATGTATCTAGTTGCTCTATATTCTCATCAATTTTATTGATGAGCATTTGAAGTTTGCTAACATGGTATTGCTATTACTGACGGAAGGATGCTTTATGTAGGTGTTAATGGATCCAACCTCAGTGTTTCTTGTTTGCACAAGAAGCACTTCATTCACCCAGCCTTCTTTCTAGCTCTCTATTCTGTTTTGTTCTCTTTGACATGTATAGTGTTGTTATTACATTTTGAATTAGCTTCTGTATGTGAAAGTTAAGATTGAATTAGTTTATTTAATTACATAACATCTAATTTTACTAGCACCATTTGTTGAAACTATTTCTCTTTTTTTATTTGAATTATATTGATTTGAAGTTTAGTAACGTGGTATTGCTATTACTGAGGGAAGGATGCTTTTTTTCTGGTAGAGAGATGTAAGTACCACTTAGCACTGGAATCAGGAGAATAGGAGGCCATTATTGTAGTGAAATTTCTGAAAATCTTCTCTTGTATGTAAGTGATATTCCAATTTACTTGTTTAAAGAAATTTTTTGAATTGTTATTAGAACTTAAAATTCATTGTAAACTTTATTTTTTCATACTATTTATTTTACTGAATTAGTATCTTAAATACATTTGTAATAAATGTAAGACTTTCAGTTAAAATGTCCTTTGGAGTATTTGGAATTCTGTATTACGAAAATATATAGCCTGGTCTATATGTCAAGTTCAGGCCAGTCAGATCTACATAGTGAGACTGAGTCTTCTGGAAAAAATGAAAAAATTAATAGTGTAGAGCAATTATATATACTAATTTATTTTGCAGTTCATATCGGTGAGTGGGATTTTTGTTGTTCTTATTGTTGTTGTTGTTGTTTTGAAATGACTTTTTCCTTGACTTGGAACTCACTGTGTAAATCAAACTGGCTTTGAACTCAAGAGATACACCTACCTCTGCCTTCCAGGTGTATGGATTAAAAGTGTTCATGACCATGCCTGGTACCCTGTTGGTATTTGTAATAATTTTGAAAAATACATTCTTTGCAGCATATTTTCCCAAAATTTCTGTTAGCTTCTATTAAGAACATTTTATAGTAATTCCATGGGAAATAAATATGTCATTTCTAATTTATTATATGCATGCCCTTTAAAAAATAAAATTAAGCCGGGCAGTGTTGGCACATGCCTTTAATCCCAGCATTTGGGAGGCAGAGGCAGGCAGATTTCTGAGTTCGAAGCTAGCCTGGTCTACAAAGTGAGTTCCAGGACAGCCAGGGCTACACAGAGAATCCCTGTCTCGAAAGAACAGAACAAAACAAAACAAAATAAAAACCCAAACAACAACAACGAATAAATAAATAAAATTAAAGTAATAATAATAATAGCTTTTGAATGCAAAACTTTCCTCTTGCGTCCATGGCAAGAGTCTAGAACCTGCAGTGAAAACGGTTGCAGATCAGAATGAAAAGGATACCTTAATTTTATTAATTAGCAACTTCAGCCTTGTGAATTGTATGTAGGATTGGCTGCCTGTGAAGAGAAGTCTGTTGGAATATTTTATGTTCTTTTTTTATACTTTATTCTTTGCGGGGCAGGAGGAGGCTTTAGACAGGGTTGTGTGTTTGTGTGTGTAGCCTTAGCTGTTCTAGAACTATCTGTAGATCAGACTGATCTTGAACTCAAAGAGATCTGCCTGCTTCTGGCTTCTGAGTGCTAAGATTAAAGGCATGTATTACCACCACCTGGCATCACTCTTTATTCTTATGGGATCGAAAGTGTATCCATGGGGTATGCTCAGCGAAAAGCTCAGTTTAACTAGAAACCAATGAATCCAGAGATCAGTGACAATTTGCCAATATTATGCTATTTGCATTACAATTAATTGTTTACTCCCTAGTGTTATAATTTGCCCCTCTCAGTTAAGCATAGGCATTGAGTTATAAATTCTAGATGGAGAGGCAAAACTTTAAACTATGATGCTGTGACTACCAGGGGCGTAAGTGAAGGAACCTCTTGGTGGTTGAAATAATTCCTATGAACAATTACTTTTAATATATTCAGAAATTATCATTTTAAGTGAAAACTTTCTTTGCCATCCATATTTATGAAATTTTTCCTGAATGTTTAATTTTTTTAATGGATTGGGTTTTTTATTTTATTTTATATTATACTTTTATTTGTATTTATATTATAATTATATGAATAATCCTATGACAACTGTGGAAGATACTCATTATAATTCATAACAATAGCAGAATTACATTTATGAATAGGTCACAATTTGGAGGTTACCACAGCATGAGGAACTGTATTAAAGGGTTGCAGCACTGGGAAGGTTGAGAACCACTGCTCTAGAAGCTGGTGATGTTTATCTCTTCCATGGGTCTTACATCTAACTCCACAAGAGTTATTGCATCTCTGCTCTTACTTCCTGACACAGTACGAGTTATGATGGCTCTCTACCCACACTCTGTTGTTCAGATCTTTTTTTTTTATTTGATGTTTACTTTATTTACATTTCAATGTTGTCCCCTTTCCTGGATTCCCCTCTGGAAACCCCGTATCTCCTCCCCTCCCCCCTGGATTGTTTTCTTAAAATAAAGTTACATAATGTTAAAAACTCATGTAGCATATTAATGAGAATCTACCCATAATTTTTATTTTTGTCTGTTAATTTCAGAGTTGAATAGTGGTCACACCTGTCATGTACATGAAGTGGAAAGCTGACGTTGTCTTCTCATTCACAGTGGCAGCTGGATTGTCTTGCTTGCTTGCTGAAATTAATCTGCCAGTTTGCAGTAGATCCATCAGATTTGGATTTAGCTTATCATGATGTTTTTGCCTGGTCTGGCATAGCTGAAAGCCATAGGAAAAGAACCTGGCCTGGAAAATCAAGAAAGGCTGCTGGTGATCATGCCAAGAGTCTTCATATACCACGATTAACAGAGGTAAAGTTTGGAAATTAACATTAAATTGTTCTAATGAATTCCGCTTAAGTTTTGAGATAGCCTGTGGTTTAGTTGTTATAAAGTTAAGAATACACTAATACATAAACTGATTCCTGTGATACTTCCTACCAGGCACAGCAATTTGACATGGTAATGATGTTTTGGTAATAATTTTTAGTTCTTCATTTAACAGGATGCACAATGTACCATTTTAATATGGCATCTTACCTTACAGTTACATATAGAATTAGAACTTTATGATGTGCGTTCTGAGTGTATCAGAGTCTATTCAGAAATACATATTTCAACAAAGGAAATATAGTAGATGATGAGTTTCATATATGTGTTGAAGTGCTAAAAATACAAAATGGAGTCCTAAAGGAAGCTAGGCAAAACTAGTCATCACTCTTATAGCTGAATAAAGATCATTGTTGGAATTTTAAGGAGTTAGAAGCTTTACTAGAGAGAACCTATTGAACTAGATTTAGTAAAATGGATCTTTTTGAAAGCTGAAGACTGGAACTGAAGAGGTGCTCAGAAGTTAAGAGCACTTAACTGTTTCCAGAAGACTTTAATTTGGTTCAGTATCCCTACCAGATAGCTCATAACTCTGGCTCCAGGAAGATCTAGTGTTCTACTCTGGCCTCTTGAAGCCTATGAATACTTGCATACACACACACAGAACAGAAAAACAAAATTTAAAAGATGAAGCCTTATCTCTTCTGGTCAGAAACCCTGGAGCAATACTCAGAAACAGAGAAGACCACTATTTAGTGTAACAGGTTATATTAGGTTGTATTAGCTGCCAAAGGAAAGATCTTGCCTTTTAGAGATACAGAAAAACAGTATAAAAATGAGCACATCTTTGAGGGTAAACAGAGCTCATGCTCCAGGTCTGGTGACACACATCTAGGATCCTAGCACTCCAGAGGCAAAGACAAGCAAATCTCTGAATGTTCAGCCCAGCGAGAGTTAAATCTTGTCTTGAGAGTGAGAGATAGAGACAGAAATCGATACCTGCCACAAAACATGAATGAGAAATGAATTGGTACAGATAAAGGAATTTGGTAAATATAGACTTAGGAACTATTGGTATAACTGGGAACCTAAAGTATGTTTCACTTTGTCTTTTTCTTTGTCGAGACAGGGTTTCTCAGTGTAGCCCTGGCTATCCTGGAACTCACTTCGTAGACCAGGCTGGCCTCGAACTCAGAAATCCGCCTGCTTCTGCCTCCTGAGTGCTGGGATTAAAGGCATGTGCCACCACGCCTGGCTCACTTTTTCAATGTTAGAGATTACATTTGAAAATTCATATCTCCAAGTATTGTAAATGATTTGCATCTCTTAAATATGAAAAGTTCTGTGAATTCAAGATGCATTTCAAAGTGTTACCTAGTGGGAGATAGTACTTGGTAGTTTCTTAAATGTTTCTATTATGTTTTTACCAGAAGAAACCTCCCACATTGTAATATAAATATATAAATAATCAAATCGATGTGATTATTTTTACTAGCTATTGAAATAATTTCCTTTTAAAAATTGTTTACTTTTATGTGTATTAAGTGTTTTGCCAGCATTTTTACATGTGCACCTGATTAGTGCTTGTTGACCAAGGAGGCTAGAAAAAGGCATCAGATCACAGTCATGAGTTTCCATGTGGTTCTAGGAACCAAACCTGGGGCCTCTTCAAAAACAGCAAGTGCTCTTAATGCTGAGCCATCTCTCTAAGTAATTTTGGTATTTATTGATATTTATTAGTGATTTACTTTTTTATATTTGAGTATTAAATATATATATATATGTAAAATACACAGGGAGAATTATAGTGATTTGTTTTTAAAATATAGCAACTACATGGCTATTAAAAATAATTTAGATTATACAAACGAACCCTTCATCTAGTCAAATATACCTACCATTTATAATATGTATATACTTTGTTCAGAGATTTTGCATTAGGTCTTATACCGTTAGAAACATGAATTTCTATATTTATTAACTTAATTACCAAACAGTTGTGGCTTAGTATGCACATATGAAATAAAACTTACTATTACATGGTTTTAGAGGAGGTGGGTAATGAAAGTACATTTGGTATTTTGCTCCATTCAACAGTTTTTTTTCTCTCCCTTGATGTTTTTGTTTTTAAAGGTGTTTCTTGTGCTTGTCCAAGGAACCAGTTTGATTCAGCGACTTATGTCTGTTGCTTATACATATGATAATCTGGCTCCTAGGTATGCATTGTTGAGTTTCATATATATATATATATATGTATATGCCCTTCTTAAGCTTCACTTTGACCTGGACATGCTGGCACTCATCTTTAGTCTTAGTATTGTGGAGGCAGAGGGAATTGGATTCTTCACTTTGGGGCTAGAGAGATGACTGAGTAAAAATGCTTTTGTAAGTGTGAGAACTTGAGTTCAACTGCCAAGCATCCATATAAATGCCAGATTATAAGTTATGTACTTGCAATTCTAGAGATGATGTGTGTCAGAGATAAGATCATCCCCTGAGCTCAGTCAGTCTAATCAACTTGGCAAGACCCAGGTTTAGTAACAGAGAGACCCCTTCTTAAAGATAAGGTGGACAATAATAGAAGATACTTGACATCCACCCCGACCATGGTTGCATGTATATCATATACATTAAAACAGTAAATGATCACTTCATTTTGAAAAAGGTTTTAATATAAACATTACTAGGATTTTATAATGTATTGCCCTACTTTTTCATCTAGACTTACATGTCTTGTTAACACATGTCAAACATATTCATGAGTATTTCTGTGTATGTTAATAAATTCTATGGAATTTCATGAATGTCAGTTATAGACATTACTATGTAGAACTATTTTGATATTTGTCTCAAAATCAAGCGTCTTTAAAAAAATTTTTTTAGTAACTAGACTTTATTATTATTATTATTATTATTATTATTGATGTGTACTAGTGATGGCTGTCTGTTATCAGCAGAGATTTGAAGAGATTTTCTAGTCTCCTAGGGTTGAATTACAAGTGGTTGTAATGAGTGTGCTAGGAAGAGTGGAATTTGAGTCCAACATTCATTCCTGAAAGCCCACAGTTGCCTATAACTCCAGGTCCAGGGTATATAGTAACCTATTCTGGCCTCCATGGGAACAAGTGTACGTACGTGTATACACACACACAATCTTAAAGATAAATCCTCCAAGAGTTTTTATATATTCAATTAATGACCTCTACTAGATTGTCTCATTAGACTGATTTTTTTTTTAAATTAGTGCTAGGCCCCAGACAAGCATTTTATAAGTTAGATCCTAAAGCCCCTGTTAATTGGGTAAGTTCAACGTGATGCTAGAGCCAGGTATGTGTGTGTCTTACTTTACTGCTCTCCACCATACTCTGTGAGACAGAATATCTGGAGCTCTGCCTGTCCCTGTTCTCCAGTGGTGGCAATACAGAGCAGTGCAGCCATGCCTTAGGTTTTACTTGGGTGCTTGGGATTTGAACTCAGATATTCATGCTGCAGAGCAGTGACCATTAGTCACTGAGACAACTTCGTACTTGTGGTCCTTTAATTCTTCCCTTATTTTGTAAATAGAGATACTTTCCCAATCTTTTCATAATATTGACATTTTAATAGTACAGACCCATTTTGGTTTTTTCTTTTGAAACATGATCTTGCCAGGTTTGCCTTCCTTCAGCCTTACAGTTCTTCTGCCTCAGAATCTGGAGTGTTGAGAATCCAAGCATGTGTCCATTATGCCCAACTTGGGCCAGAAAACCAAAAGGGTTGTTCTAGAACATTTTTCAGTTTTGTTCTTACATTTTTAGTAGTAATACTCCAGAAGTTTCATGTTTTTTGTAGTACATTCTGATGATGTCATTTGCTATTGATGATAATAATTTTAAGAGTTAATCTGGCTTCTTCCTGTTTCTTCTGCTCAAAACTTCCTTTTGAATAAGCTGTCAGTTTGAAGACATTCTGAAGTAACAAGCCTACTGTTTCCCATAAAACCTCAATTGACTTGAGCTTTTATCAATAATTTTTTCTTGAGTAAATGTTAGTATAATCTCTGCTAAATGTTGATTTTTTTCCTAATTATTAGAATTTCTTTTATATCATTGAATAACCCATTGTGTAAGGAGATGCACTTTTTAATGTTATTCATCTAGTTTAGTATTAATTTGGATTCATGGATTTGAAATTTTTATTTAAAAATCTTTAATGTCATTCCTTTTTCTCAAATTATGCAAGCTGCCTTACAGAAGCCACTTGAAATGTGTTCTTGTTCCCTTTGTTATACCCCTATCATTTGAGGATAAATGCTCCTTCTTAAACAGTGTCTCTTCCCAGTATCAGTCCTGATGTCATGCTCTTTTTCCAAACAGTAGCTTCTTGGCTTATATCCTAGTCCAACATATCTGAACCCCTATGTGGAAAGTCGTAGATACCTTACAGATTTTTGGGGGCCCTGCATCTGAATAAGCATGCATCGTACCTGCACACATATTCCTTCTGACTCTCTTGGTCTTTGTCTCTGTCTCTCTCTTTGTTCCACCCCCACCTCCAATATTCCCAATACACAAAATGAACTGGAGCACCAGCAGTACACAATATGTCAATGCACAGAACTTGCATAAATCAATTCTCAGTGTATGGTTTAAATAAGCCACCATTTATTTAAACTACTTTAGAAACTTTGAAATATACAAAAATTTAATACAGAATTTCAAATAAAGAAATAGGCCTGGTGGTGATGGTGGCAGCACATGCTTTAATCCCAAGACTTGAGAGGCAGAGGCAGGTGGTTCAGGACAGCCTGGGCTACCCAGCCATTCAGAAAAATCACCACCACCATCACCACACCACCACCACCCAAAAAAGGAAAGAGACACAAATATATAGGGACCTAGTTTTATGTCTCATATCGTCATAAATTATATTAGTGTAATAATTGTAAATATTTCATAGTATTTTATTAGACTAAACTTTGTTAGACACAAAAAGTATTTATAAAGTTGATGAAATTCATTCTTAAAAATTACATAAAAAAGGTTTATTGAAATCTTTGCAGCACTACTTCTCTTGATCTCTTGTTTTGTCTGAGTTCTGTGCTGTAATATTTTCTAAAGTCGTCACCCAAGGAGCCAGAATGAACCTTTTATCAGGTACTAAAATTCTTCTTATGCAGACACATATAGATTGCACTTGAGTTAAATGTATTGAGCTAGGATGAGTTTATAAAAACTAACCATTAGGGTCGGGTCTGTGGGTACACTTCCATAATGCCAGCTACTGTGGAAACTGAGCCACAAGAACTATGAGGTCAGCACAGGCCTGAGCTCCATGTGAAGATCCTGTTTTTATAAAACAAATGAGGATCAACAGGATGTTTCAGTGAGTAGGAAAGGTGCTTGCCACCCAGCAATTGAAGGTTACACACATACACACAGTATTACGTTCTTGGTTGATATATCAATGTATGCCCTTTTTTCATGTATAAATGAGTTTACAAATTAATTTTGAGTGTCAACCATATTGTTGAGAGAGCATAAAGGTACTAGGCCATTTAGAATCCAGATAGTGGAAGGAGTAAAACCCATCATTCAGCCAAGCTAGGCCAAATTCTCCTATGTCGGCTTCTTGATTGGCTGGAATTACTGGTCTGCAGCACCAGCTTCTTTCATTTTTATTTTATTGTGGAATACACTTATTTTCTTTTGTATCAAGGACCAAACCCAGGGCTTTTTATATGCTACTATGTGCTAGGGAAACAATTGTCGTACAGTGGTGCTTTAATTGTATTTGTTACTGTTAATTGTTTTTAGAGTTTTTTTGTTTTCTTTTGGGTTAGAAATAGTCCTGGCTGTCTTAGAACTCACCCTGTAGGCTGTTCTCTAACTCACAGAGATCTTTGTCTGCCCAGGCTTTCCAAGTGCTGGGATCAAAAGCATGCACTGTCCCCACTACCAAGCCCAATCAACATATTTTTATTAACATATAATTATTTTCCTGTTTAATAGACCTTAAAATGTATTCCTCCTCTCTGAAGTTTCTTACTTATTTAACAACAACCTCCTATACTATCCTATCTTCTAAAAACCATCTTGTTGCTTTTCCAAGTGTTTCACTTACTAGTAGTTTTAAAAACATATGACAATCAGAGTCTGACTATGTAAGTCTCTGAAGTCTATTTGGAGTGAAGTTATTAAAGAATATATAGTAATTATTTTACTACCTTGCCAAATTTAATTATGAGTGATGCCATTTTCTTGTTTTACAGAGTTTTGAAAGCTCAGTCTGATCACAGGTCTAGACATGAAGGTAAGAGCTCAACAAAGTGTATTTTAGGTTTTTTTAAATATCATTTTTAAGGAAAGTGTGTAAGAGCCATTGTTAAACACTCTGTATTTAATACTGAGCCTTGTGTCTTTATAACACAGAGCACATCATGCCTTTATTTCCTTTCAGTGTCCCATTATTCAATGTGGCTCTTGGTGAGCTGGGCTCACTGCTGCTCTGTAGTCAAGTCTAGTCTTGCCGACAGCGATCATTTACAAGATTGGCTAAAAAAGCTGACTCTCCTTATTCCCGAGGTAAGAGAAAAAGGAAAGGTTGGTGCTTCTTCTACAAGTTTTTTATTATTAGCATTGCTAATTAAATAAGATAAAATAATGGTAAAGGAATGTTCATGATTCTATTAATCATTTTCATTATTTACCATTTAGATACAGAATCTGATAAACTAAAAAGTGTAAATATTATACAGTCATATTTGTCTCTTTTTAAGTTGTGTTCTGTTCTGGATGTTCCAAGTGGTCACATCTGGATTATTTACTTGGAATCTGTGAAGTGACTTAAATACTTTTTAAGTT
The DNA here is from genome assembly GCA_902729485.2 of Mus minutoides. Taxonomy (NCBI): domain Eukaryota; kingdom Metazoa; phylum Chordata; class Mammalia; order Rodentia; family Muridae; genus Mus; species Mus minutoides. Next base: position 890,318 of record LR749685.1, on the reverse strand, counting down.
GCTTATGGTTCTAAAATGTTTTATGCTGTAAATACCATAATTACGAAAAACCTTTAATCCTATTTATTTTTCTACCTGTATATTTTTATATTTGTTTCTGCTTGATAGCCTTAATTAAGCATTTCTTTTCAAATAAAGTAGGCATATACTGCCCTGCACTAATAAATACTTTAGATGGTTATGTGTTGTTTACAGTACATTGCTAGGGCTGCTGATACAGGTCAGCACTTGCTTGCCTTACATGTGCCAGGCTCTGTGTTTAGTCCTCAGCAAAACAAAATGCTTTGTGAAAGAAGTCAGCCATCCTCACCTCAGTCATACCCACCTGTGTTCTTAGCACGTGGAGGTATAGGCAAGAGGATAAGGACTGCCAGGCTGGCATTTGGGGCCACCTTAGCCAACAAAAAGGTTTTATTTCAGACAGACAAGAAATTATTTCTCTCCTTTTTGCTTACATCTCTTCCGCCCTTCTCTGTGCTGGGGCACAAACCCAAGGCCTTATTTATACATGCAGGGCAGCTGCTCTAATGCTCCATTATATGTGTTGTATTCCCAGGATTTATCTGCCCCTTCCCCCCAAGGTCTTATGTAGCCCAGTTTGATAGCAAGATTGATAATGCAATTTAGGATAAGCTTAATTTTTTGAGACAGTCTGTCCTCCAACTTACTGAGTAGCTGAGCATATTTCAGCGCTAGGATTTCAGTTTGCTTTACTATTACCTGATTGATAAAATAAATGATGGGAATTAAAATTGGGGAGCAAACTCAAAGCACACTCTTATCAACTGAGCTATTTATCTAGCATATGAATAGCCTTTTAATACTCTAAGCTGCCTCTGTCTTTTCCTTTAGACTGCAGTTCGCCATGAATCTTGCAATGGTCTCTATAAGCTATCTCTGTCAGGCCTAGATGGAGGAGACTCAATCCATCGATCTTTCCTTCTTTTGGCTGCCTCAACATTATTGAAATTCCTTCCTGATGCTCAAGCACTCAAACCTCCAAGGGTAAGATTTTTACCTTGTTGCAAATTTGTTATTGTGAACTGTATCCTTGTTACCTCATAAACTCCTGATTATCCCCTCCTGGCCCAGGAGTGCTGGGAATGTCAGTGCAAACCATGATGCCTCATACCATTCTCAGGGTCAGCATTACAGCCACTAACAGCATCCATGTGATGGGATTTCAGCTTTGAATTGTCTGTCATGAACATGCATTTTTGGAGATACTGTTTGTCCCTACAAAGTTGAAAAATTATGGAGCACCCTTCACTCATTTTATTTTATTTTATTTTATTTTATTTTATTTTATTTTATTTTATTTTAATTCCTTTTGTTTTACCTAGTGTGACACTTTGTAAAAAGCTTTTATTACATAATAAATACAATAATTTTTAATATATAATAAAGATTCATTCGTATTTTAAAATAATTTACAAAAATACACACTGTAGAATTTACATATTTTCCTATGATTATATCTTTTCCAAATAATTGGAAATTGTTTTTCTTTTCTTGTTTTTGTTTTGTTTCTTTTTTTGAGACATTGCTTTACTCTGTCTCCAGATTAAATTTGGACTAAAGTTGATACTTTGTTCTTCTTTGTCTCCTGATTTTATGATTTTACAGAATTCACCAGGAATCCACTCTTTTCAGTGTTTGTATATTATTTATTTGTCTAGGCATTTAATTTCATAAAGTCTGTGCTTGCTTAAACATGTTAATATTTTTAAAAGTGATTTTACAAGGTAAAATTTTTTTTAATAGATAGATGATTATGAAGAAGAACCACTGTTAAAACCTGGATGTAAAGAATATTTTTGGTTGTTATGCAAGTTAGTGGACAACATACACATAAAGGATGCTAGTCAGGTATGTTCAAAGAAAATGTCTTCAGTTGTTACTTTGCAGCATATACTCAAGGCTTGCACAGGCACACGTGGCTTTATTTGTCCTTTCAGCTGAGGGCACCTTTATTCATCTCTAAGGAGCAAGTTCTGTCCTAACTTTCCTGTTACATCATTCCCTTGTGTTCTGCCCTAGTTTCTTTCTTATTTTCCTATGACTTTAAATCTTTCAATTGAAATTATTTTAAGCTAAACTAAAACATTTTCTTTTGAACAAATAAGAGCTTGGATTAAAGGTTTGCTCTACAACATCCAGCTACAAATAAATGTTTAAAACAAATACATTTTGAAGATACACATAGACTTTATTTTTTCCTCCTTATATAAATTAGTTAAACGGGAAATGTATGTATGTTAGTTCTAAAGAGGTGATACTAACATAAGGAGGATCAATTTTGATATTTGGGAACCATTTTTCCAAATGTAATGTTTAGTTTATCATTAAAGCGTGGGTTAAAGATAGAGACAATAGAAAAAAAGGAGTGGGGATAGTACACTGTGGTACACATCACTAGTCCATGTGTAAATTGTATCTTGATAGATGAAGTCAGGGGGGGAAAAAACTTTAGTATCTGGTCAGGTGTTTACTGTTACACTAAAATTACTACTGTGGCTGTGATAATCTATCGTCTTTTTTGGTTTTTTTGTTTGTTTGTTTTGTCTCATGTGTGCTGAGATTTAGGGCATGAGCCACCACTGCCTTTTTTAATGTAATGGACTTGATGCACTTTATAGGTTTTGGGGTTTGTTCATTTGTTTCTTTTAAATACTATATAGATAAAAAGGTAAATCAGGTTTATAACTTAATTTGTAAAATAACTTTTATTATATATAATGAAATAATTTATATTTTTCTAATTTGTGATACATCAAACATAAAAATCTGTATTTGAATTTTGTATTTTCTTTTTGCCTTAAGACAACACTCCTTGATTTAGATGCTTTGGCAAGACATTTGGCTGACTGTATTCGCAGGTAAAAAGCTAATGCAGAATTACCAATTATATTATTAAACAAAGAGAAAAGAATATTTTTATTTATCTTTTGCTTGTATTCTTTTCTAACAGTAGAGAAATCCTGGACCACCTAGATGGCAGTATAGAAGATGATGGGCTTTCAGGGCTCCTGAGACTCGCAACAAGTGTTATTAAACACAAGCCACCCTTCAAATTCTCAAGAGAAGGACAGGTATGCTTTAAAATATATGCATGAGTCATAGTTGAAGCTTCTTTTTACATTGTATGTGTGTTCTGTTTTGTTTTACATTATATCCAAGCCATATTTGCTAGAACTTGATGATGAATTCTGAATAAATTAATAGTGAAAATAGGGAGCTTAGAATATATGTTTAGAATGTAAAAACAAATTTTAATTTCTCTTACTCAGGGGAATGTCTACTCTGACATTTCCTATGTGAAAATGTTTTTATATATGTTTTCTCTTGTGCACTAATGTAGAGTCAATTGGTGATGATCATTCCAACTATAATAGCTTTACCCTGCTTCTTTTTCATTTGTTTGTTTACTTTTTAAGATTTATTTATTTATTTTATGTATGTGAGGACACTATAGCTATCCTCAGACCCAAGTGAAGAGGGTATCAGATCTTTTTTTTTTTTTTCAACTTTTATTAGATATTTTCTTCATTTACATTTCAAGTGTTATCCAGAAAGTTCCCTGTATCCTCCCCCCTCCCGGCCCTGCTCCCCTACCCACCCGCTCCCACCCCTTGGCCCCGGAGGGTATCAGATCTTATTACAGATAGTCGTGAGCCACCATTTAGTGGCTGTAGAAATGAAGTCAGGACTTCTGGAAGAGCAGCTAGTGCTCTTAACTGCTGAGCCAGCTCTCTAGCTCATGCCTTCATATTTTTAAGGCTTCCTTGAAATGTGTCTTGAATATTTATAGCTCTTAACAACTTATCTCCTGTAGTAAGGAAATTACTTCTCATTTTGAGAACTGTTATCTTGAGGTTTCTTATTGTCTTTTAAACAATAAGCAAAAGAGTACCATGACTTGTTTATATATGTGTACATGTGGGTGTTGTATATGTATTTGTGTAATACATAGATATAATGTATATGTAATATATGTATGTGTGTGTAAAGCATGTACACATACATACACATTATACACTAAAGTTCATTTGTTCTATGATTCTTATATTTCATCTTCTCTATAACAAAGCCCACAACCCTTTTATTTTACTTGTTATTCATTATTTTTACTTTTTATTTATTGATACAGTATTTAAGAAATAATACTGATCAGTTTTATTACTAATATCCCAGTTTATTTATTTTTTATTTTGTGAGTAGTAGACTTTCAGGGACTTGAAGCATGTACCAATACATCCCACTTAATTTTAGTTTGCTGCTGTTGTTGTTTCTGTTTTTTTTCCCAGAAACTACTATCTGTACATTATTTTAAAATTAGCTCTCTTAATAAAATAACAGTTATTATGCTGTATGTTATTTTGTCAACGCCCTCTCCTTTTTCCCACCAGTATATCCAGTGGTAATAATTGGATGTATATATTTGTGTTTAAATTGTTACATAAAATTTTATCCAAAATTAGGTACATACTAAACTGATTTTTTTTTTTACAACATTGTACACAAAAATTACAAAAGAATACAAAGCTGCCTAGTACTGGAAAACAAAGAAGGTTCTCGTGTATCTTGATTATCCACCCCATTCCTGCCAAGGAATTTTGTGTTTGAAACAAGGTTTTGTGCAGCCCAAGCTTGCCCTGAACTTGATTTGGAACCAAGGCTGGCCTTGATTTCCTGATTCTCCTGCCTTTATCTCCAGAGTGTTGGGAATATAGATAGTCGTGTGCATTTTATGTGAGTATTCCTGTGAATATTTGTGGTCATATTTATGCCATGGCATATGTGAGATGGTTTCAGGACAACTTATGTACAACAATTTCTACCATGTTGTCTCCAACAATGAAAAGGTTAGGCTTGGCAGCAAGTACGTTTATTCTCTTAAGTACTCTGGTAAGGAATCTAAATGGAGAATATTGAAAAATGTTGTTTACATAATGTTCAGAAGAGTTATGTTTTGGTACTTCTTTGTTGCTTTGAAACTGTGAAATAACCAAGGTTGGCTTTGAATACTATATAGTTTATTCTATGTAGTGCAGGATGATTTTGAACTCCTGGTCCTCCTGCCTCTACCTCCACCTCCTAAGTGCTGCCATTACAAGCATGTTATACCGTACATTTTCAATTTATTTTGTATTACACTGTGATTTATTACCAAAAACTATTTTTAATATTGAGCCACAGTAGCGAATACCTTTAATCCCAGCATTAAGGAGGTAGAGGTACATGGATCTTTGTGAGTTCAAGGTCAGTCTGCTCTATATAGTGAGGCCTAAGACAGCCAGCGCTATATAGAGAGACCTATCTCAGGAAAACAAAAACAAAACCAAAAAATTCTGTCAGCTTTGTGTAAATTCTTTTTTGAAGAATAAAGGTAGATTCAGAATAGAAAACCTATTTCAGGAAAACAAAAACAAAACAAAAAAATTCTGTCAGCTTTGTGTAAGTTCTTCTTTGAAGAATAAAGGTAGATTCAGAATAGAAAACAAAAGTGTTCATTGGCTCAGTATTTATGGTAAAATGCTTTGATCACAGGTTTTAAGTATACTTTTTTAAAATTCACTATACAAATAGAGCTTATTTTCCTTTGAGATATGAGATGTTTGGCAAAGATAGTTCATTGTTAGTTTTTTAATGCCAATTTGTACTTGCTGTTGAAATGTTTGGTTACCAGTGCAGGGTCTCCATCTCAGTTTTGAATCCTTAAATATATAAAAATAAAATTTTATCATCTTTGGGTCATCTGTATGAAATAAGACTCAAATCATTTTGTGTATTTAGTAGCCAATCTTGTCCTCTTTTGCAAATCTAGAAAGTATGATTTATAATATTTGTAAGTAGTAAAATAGATCTGGAGAAAACATCCTAGTGTTAAACATTTTAAGATGTTTTGGTTTAATCCCAGCACTCGGGAGGCAGAGGCAGGCGGATTTCTGAGTTCAAGGCCAGCCTGGTCTACAAAGTGAGTTCCAGGACAGCCAGGGCTACACAGAGAAACCCTGTCTTGAAAAACAAACAAAACAAACAAACAAAAAATGATGTTTTGGTTTTAGTTTTTGAGTCCTATGTGTTGCTTTCCCAATAACACCCTGGTGAGTGATTTGTCAGGACTCAGAGGACTTAACAGTTGACTCACTGCTAGTTTTCATTATGGTAGAATTGAACGGGTTTAACTTTGCCATCGTGGTTACTGTGACTGAGCATGTGTTCTGCATTTCCAGTTGCTGACATTCAAGATTCCTAAAAGGAAAGCATGTTTAGCATAAACTACATTCAGTTTGATACAGTGAGCCACTTCTATCATTTAGGGAAAGTTTGAAATTCATGTAGGGAACTGATTACAAGTCAGGTTTTTCAGGCTGCAATGAAATGCCAGTCTAAGAGTGATGATATTTGAATCTTAATATGTATAGTTTTTCTGCTCAGTCCCCTATGAGGTACTGTACCACAGGGTAGATACAGTAGTAATGTTTGGGATGTATAAGATAACTAGGTAAAGTGTAAGGGAGAATAATTAGAAAAGAACAAGCAACCTGAGGTCTCCTTAGCTGAGGAGCTGTCAGCAGTTCACAGTAACGGGGGAGGGGATAGATAGGCTTTGCCCATGTCTATAGGAGGACATTCATTCATTGGATTCAGTGGCTTATTCAGAAAGAAAAGAGAAAGCAATGGAGACCCAATTTTGACACCAGGATTTGGAAGACAGAGACAGGTGAATCTCTTGAGTTTGAGGCTAGCCTAATCTATAGAATAAGTACAGGGACAGCCAGGCCTATACAGAGAAACCTGCCTCAGAAAAAGCAAGAGAAATGGGCTAGGAGGAGAAGGAAGGAGGGAGAGAAAGAACATGAGCTTGGAAAGGGCACATGTTGCAAGATAAATGGACATTAGATGGGTATGATAGAGAGGGAGTGCAGTCATAGTACATTGTACAGTTTTATGTAGTTTTCAGAGAATGAATCAACTGCTTTTTTGTAGAAGAATTGAGTGAAAAGATAACCTGGGTAACTCATCTTTGAGTGGCCCCCACCTCTGCTCTTGTACCTGCCTTGGCTTCCCTTCAAGCACATCATCTTCTATTTGTATTTAAGCCTAAATTATAACTTGCTTGATGAATATCTTCAACTCTGCTTTATAACCAAAATACACATATATTTGTGTATATAACATAATACACAAATTGAATTTAGGACAAAAGTCGGTTGTAAATTAGGATTTGAAAACTGATTCCATTAAAACAATTTAGGTCCATCTCAGAGTAAACCTTGTTTCTTTAGTTTACAAAATTAAGAAGATAGTGGGAAAGAGGTTTATGTCTTTCATCCTAACTGGCATCTGTCGCAGTTTTTACTTTTTGTTTCTGCTCTTTTGCATGGCTGGCACTCAGGGTGGGTGAGGTACTTCTGTTCTTGTTGTTCACCACATAGAGAAACATCTGTAGGATTTGGCAAATAGGGACTGACAAGGCCTTAATAGAATATCAGTAATTTACAAATGAAGATAATAACACTGTGCAAGCATGATCTGTAAGGATAGATAGGAAATTTGAAGTGGGGAGAAACTAAAAGATGGGTCCATTCTGTTCCGTATTCTTCAAGAGAAAGAACTTTGGTAAGATTTTCAAATGATGATTTATGATACTGCTGCTATATACTTAAGATGGATATCTTAGTAAATTATAGTTAGTCCATTATCCAATTTGTTTTTTGTGTCATTATGTTTGGAATATAATTGGTATCATGTTTAGATAACATACCTGCTTTCTTCTTACCTCCTAGGAATTTTTAAGAGATATCTTCAATCTTCTGTTTTTGTTGCCCAGTCTAAAGGACCGACGGCAGCCAAAGTGCAAATCACACTCTTCCAGAGCTGCTGCTTATGATTTATTGGTAGAGATGGTCAAAGGGTCTGTTGAGAACTACAGGCTAATACACAACTGGGTTATGGCACAGCATATGCAGTGTAAGCACTCATCTTTTTCTTGACTCTTTATAAATTGAACGCAGAAATGAAAAATTAAAGGACATCAATTAAAGAATCACCTTTTCACACACTTTGTTATACACATTGTTGATAGAATAGTCAGCATTTGATTTTACTAGAAAAATGTAAAAAACCTTTATGTATTTTAAATATTTGGGCATTCTTTGTACAAAGTGACATAATACCAAGTAAAATAATGCTTTGACTGTTATCTGAATTTTATAATTAGATTTAAAATGTATTTTTAATATTTTAAATTATAATTCTACACATACTTGTTGGCAAATCAATAGAGGTAGTTGGAGCCAATCAAAGCAAGATATGTTTAAGTTTGTTTGGGGTATCTTCTCCCTCTTTTTATCAGCAGCGCATGCACCTTACAAGTGGGACTACTGGCCTCATGAGGATGTCCGTGCAGAATGCCGGTTTGTTGGCCTGACTAACCTTGGAGCTACTTGTTACTTGGCTTCTACTATTCAGCAGCTGTACATGATACCAGAGGCAAGACAGGCTGTCTTCACTGCTAAGGTAGAGTTTCCAAACTGAAAACCAAAGCTTAAATAGTTTTCATAAATCATAATTAATTTGATATAGTAACAATAATACATTGCTTAACATCAAGAATATATAGGAAAAGAAATTTTTGTTGTCCTGGCTATTTTCGTGTATTTAATTTTATTTACACTTATTCGTAGTTTCATTATGTAGTTTTATGTAGTTTTGGGGTGTTATATATTTAGTATGCATAGTTAAATTTGTATTTCAGTAAAAATACAGATTTCTTTTTTAACTTCATTTATTTGTTTGTTTGTTTACTCACTTTATATCCCAATTGCAACCCCCCCTTCCCTGTTCTCCCAGTTGTACCCTTATAAGTCCTTCCCCCCCTTACTCTGACTGGAGGATGCCTTTGTGTACCACCCCACATCTAGTCCCAGCAGGACTAAGAGGAGATGGAGATGCTGTGCCACTAAGGCCCAACCAGGCAGTGCAGTTAGGGGAAGTGTGTCCAATAGCATGCAGCAGAGTCAGAGAAAGTCTCAGTTTCAATTGAAGACCAAGCTGAACATCTTCTACAAATGTGCAGGGGCCTAGGTCTAACCTCTGAATGCTCTTTGGTTTGTGGTTCAGTCTCTGTGAGCCCTCATGGGCTCAGGTTAGTTAGCTCTCTAGGTCTTCTTGTGGTGTCCCTGATACCACAGGCTCCCTCAGTTCTTGCCCCACTCTTCCACAAGATTTCCCAAGCTCCGCCTGATGTTTGGCTGTGGGTCTCTGCATCTGTTTCCATCCCCTGCTGGATGAAGCCTCTCAGGAGAGAGATTTATTTTAGGCTCCTGTCTGCAAGAATAGAAGATTATCATTAATGTCAGGGTTTGACGCTCTATGTTTCTTAATTTTTCATTTATTTATTTTTATGGTTTTAGAGCGTTATTGTAGAAAACAGAAAGAGAGAGAGGAAAGGTAGAGAAGTAGAGGTTGGCCATGTTCTTGTGAAGAGAGGGGAGAAGAGGGGAAAGAAGGAGGGCGAAAGGTGAGAGTAAAAGCAAGAGCTTAAGAGAGAGGAGAGTCGAGAAAGCTTTTTATTTATTTATTTTTTTACGACAGAGTTTCTCAGTGTAGCCCTGGCAGTCCTGGAACTCACTCTGTTAGACCAGGCTGGCATAGAACCACCTCCTCAGTGTTTGCACTACCACTGCCAGGCTTGTAGTGTTTTATAAAACCAGTACTTATCCAAGAATCATGTATTCAGTCTTCCCCCCCCCCCAATTAAATAATGACTTGGTCATACATTTTGAAGCTTTTTTTTGTTGTTGTTCATGTTAAAGAATTCTTAAAGGCGGGCAGTGGTGGTGCACTCCTTTAATTCCAGCACTTGGGAGGCAGAGGCAGGTGGATTTCTGAGTTTGAGGCCAGCCTGGTCTACAGAGTGAGTTCCAGGACAGCCAGGGCTACACAGAGAAACCCTGTCTTGGGGGGAAAAATACTTTAAAGTTTCAATGTTGTCATCAGTTATCATTAACAGAAAGTTACATTTTCAGTTAAAAACTAAATCTGTGCTAATTATAGAGATGTTTAGCACTTTCTGTTCTTCCAAAGGACAAATGGGTCACTTCTCACCATCCATGTCAGGGTACATATAGCCACCTGTAATTCTAGCTCCCAGATACAGTCACATATGAATGAATGAATGAATGAATGAATGAATGAATGAATGAATGAATGAATTTTTAGTTGAATGCAGTCTATGTAATATTTTGTATTTTTTTTTTTTTTATTATATGTAAGTACACTGTAGCTGTCCTCAGACACTCCAGAAGAGGGAGCCAGATCTCGTTACGGATGGTTGTGAGCCACCATGTGGTTGCTGGGATTTGAACTTATCACCTTCGGAAGAGCAGTCGGGTGCTCTTACCCGCTGAGCTATCTCACCAGCCCCCAATATTTTGTATTTTTAAAATTTGCTTACTTAGTTGAGTATGGAAGTATGCACCTTAAATTCAGAAACTGGGGAGGCTGACATGGGCAGATCGTTGAGTTTGTGCTTAGCCTAGTCTACATGGTGAGTTACAGGGCAGCCATGGCTGCATAGAGAGAGCCTGTCTCTGAAAAGAAAACTGTGTTACTTCATTTTTAGGAAACATTGTCCTGTGTTGTGTCCTAGGTTGGTCTCATTGGGTAGCACTTTTCATTCACAGTTTGGAAATTTATATTTTAAATGACTTCTCATAGTCTCAAGTATTAGACCTGTCATATTGAAAGTATACATACTCAAAGTATTTTTTCCCAATTTGTTAATCCCCTTTCAAACTTTTACAGATAAACACACACACACACACACACGTATGTATAACATATGCAGGACAGATTTCTCTTTTTTGTTTGTTTGTTTTTTCGAGACAGGGTTTCTCTGTCTATCCCTGACTGTCCTGGATCTCACTTTGTAGACCAGGCTGGCCTCGGACTCAGAAATCCGCCTGCCTCTGCCTCTGGAGTGCTGGGATTAAAGGCATGCGCCACCACGCCTGGCCAGATATCTCCTTTTAATCCTTACTTTGTAACCTTAACAAGCTCTTAAACAGCAAAACCATGTTACTTTTGTTTCTCACAAGATTGATGTATGACACCGGGCTATACAGAGAAACCCTGTCTCGAAAAACCAAAAAAACAAAACAAAACAAACAAAGATTGATGTGTGACTTCAGCATGTGAGAGGTTATGGTAGGAGGACTACAAGCTTCAGGTTGTTGTAGTAAGTGTTCTGTTGTTTTAAAGAATTACTATGTTCAGCTCTTAGAAAAGGAAGCATTCAATTGGGGCTTGCTTACAGTTTCAGAACTTTAAGTTCATTATCCTGAAGACATGGTGCAGTGTGGTACACAGGCAGACCTGGTAGCTCAGTGGGATTTGTGTATCTGGATTGCAGGAAGAGAGAACAGCACTGAACCTGGCTTAGGCTTTTGAAATCTCAAAACCCAACCCTAAAGATACCTATCCAACAAGTCCAATCATCCTATTTCTTTCTCAAATAGTGCCACTCCCTAAGCATTCAGACATAGGAATCTATGGGGCCCATTCTTATTTAAGGCACTGAACAGGCTAGGTGAAGCAATTGAGGACTTGTCTTTTTTGTGTAAGGTAAGGATGACTGATAAAAGATTCTGACTTTGATCCCTAGCACCCATGTAAAAGGCAAGTATGTGGTGCCTGTTGTGATTCCAGTGTTGGGACAGCAGATATAAGGCAGTTCTGAAGTTTGCTGACCAACCGGTCTAGCCAAGGAACAGGAGGTCCCAGTGGGAGACAATGTGTCTAAAAATAAGTCAGCTCCCGAGGTCCACAATGGAGGGTAACTTCTGGAGTTCTTAGATATGCCTGCAGCACATACAAATTAATAAACTCAAAAATAGATAAAAGCAATTAGGTTAAGTATAGCTGGATTCTCCAATCATGGATTATAGTATTTTGATGTTTAGATTTATTTCGGATTGAAGAATATTATTCCAGGAAAAAGTATAATGTGAGCTAAAATGTAAATTATAATATTTGAGTTTACTCTATAAGGGAATTTACATACTTAAAGTGCTTTTGATTTTTGTTTAATAAGGTATGTGATCTAGAAAGCAAGGTTTTTTTGGTTTTTTTTTTTTTTCTGAGACAGGGTTTCTCTGTACAGCTCTTGCTGTCCTGGAACTCACTTTGTAGACCAGGTTAGCCTTGAACTCAGAAATCCATCTGCCTCTGCCTCCCAAGTGCTAGGATTAAAGGTGTGCGCCACCGCTGCTTGGCTTACAAAGCAGTTTTAAGAAAGATCTTTCTATAGTCAATGTTTCATCATAATGGCTATCACTGTATTTATTGTAATAGAAAAATACCCTGATTTATCTAAGATGTAATAAAAGGGTGAAATGTGAGGTGTTTACTTCCAGACAGCTGAAAGAATGAAGTGTAGTATTCTCCACATTGTAGAAATACAGGGGGGCTGGTGAGATGGCTCAGCTGGTAAGAGCACCCGACTGCTCTTCCGAAGGTGATAAGTTCAAATCCCAGCAACCACATGGTGGCTCATAGCCATCCTTAATGAGATCTGGCGCCCTCTTCTGGAATGCCTGAAGACAGCTACAGTGTACTTACATATAATAAATAAAATAAATCTAAAAAAAAAAAAAAGAAATACAGGCATGTCCACATACCACCATTAGTTTTTTCACTATTTCTTCTTGTCTTTCAGTATTCAGAAGATATGAAGCATAAGACAACTCTTCTGGAACTTCAGAAAATGTTTACATATTTAATGGTATGTTTGAAAAATGTGCAGAATAACTAACTATTGTACTGGCTCTGTTATTAGACTTACTGTTATCCCTCTTCTTTGTTACAGACTTGTAGCAATTACAACTGAGTTACTTATGTTCTGTTAATTTGCCCTTCATTTGTAGTATTTTTCCTGTCACTTGTGTCTGAGTTATGTCTTCTATTGCTTGCTACAAGGAAACCACCATGACCAAAAACAACTTGAGGAGGAAAGGGTTTATTTGGCTTACACTTCCATGCAAAATGTTCTTCACCAAAGGAAGTCAGGACAAGAACTCCAAACAGAGCAAGATCCTGGAGGCAGGATCTGATGCAGAGGCCGTGAAGGGTGCTGCTCACTGGCTGGCTTGCTCCTTACGGTTTGCTCCTCAGGTTTGCTCAGCCTGCTTTCTTCTAGAACCCAGGACCGCCAGTCTAGGGATGGCCCTACTCACAATGGGCTGGGTTTTCCCTCATCAATCACTAATTAAGAAATGCCCTGCCGGGCGGTGGTGGCGCACACCTTTAATCCCAGCACTCGGGAGGCAGAGGCAGGCGGATTTCTGAGTTCGAGGCCAACCTGGTCTACAAAGTGAGTTCCAGGACAGCCAGGGCACACAGAGAAACCCTGTCTCGAAAAACCAAAAAAAAAAAAAAAAAAAGAAAAAGAAATGCCCTACAGACATGCCCTACAGCCCGATCTTCTGGAGACCTTTTCTCAAAGTTTTCTCTCAGCTGATTCTAGCTTGTGTTGAGTTGACATAAAACCAGCAAGCACACTGGTTTAACTCTTTTATGCAAACTTTCTAACTGGTGTCTCTTTGTACCCTTTCAGTCTTATCTCCACATTGGAAAAAGTAATGGATCTTTTTACAAAAGCTAGATCGGGCTGGAGAGATGACTCAGTAGTTAAGAGCACCAACTACTACTGTCCTAGAGGTCCTGAGTCCCAATTCCCCACTACCACATAGTGGCTCACAACCATCTGTAATGAGATCCAGTGCCCTCTTCTGATGTGTCTGAAGACAGCTACAGTCTGAAGATTAGCTATAGTGTACCCATACACACAAGATAATAAATAAATCTTTAAAAAAAAGAAAAAAGAAAACTAGCTAGTCTTCCAGATGACCTGGGTTCTGTTTCCAGTACCCACATGGCAACTCAACCCTCTATAACCAGGTCTAATGTCCTCTTCTGTCTTCTACAGGTACTTCATATGCCTGGTGCACAGACATACTTGCAGACAAAACTCTATACAAAAAAAATAAAAATAATTAAGCTTATAAAAATAAAAAATACAAGATAGATTTTTTTTAATATTGGTACCTCACTTAAAACTGTGTGGTTGCCACTGTGTTTGTAGAGTTTTGCTCCTGCCACCCACCTCAGTCACAGTTGCTTGTAAATTCAGCTCTTTCTTCCCTAGTTATGCAGATGGTACATATATGCACATGTGCATGCACACACAAAGTTTGAAATAGAAAATCAATTTTATGGTATGTCTTTTCAGTTATTTTCTTGAGATTATAATTTAATTACATTTCTCCTGTCCCTTTCCTACCTCTAAACCTTTTCATATTTCCCTCTCCATTCTCTTCTAAACACATGATTATCCCTCCCCTCATTGTTATTGTGAGTGTATCTATACATATATATTCCTAAATGTAACCTGTTCAAGACATATCATGTTTCTTATATCTATGTTTTCAGAGCTGACAGTTTAGCACTGAACAAGCAGATAGTCTTATTCATGATAGGGAGTATATTTAAAACATTGAATGTTTTTTAAGGCGAGTATTGTATTTATGGTCTTATTTGTGCTACTTAACCAGCTTCACCCCTGATAACATGAAGCCTTTTGAAGCCCATTACCTATTTGCTTTTCTACTTGTATGGTTGTATGTATAAGGTTCTTCAGAACACCTTTCTCTTTTCTTGTTGTGTAATCAACTAGAAGTCTTAGGAGTCAACAAAATATTTATCAGTTTCCATGTTTCTTTTCTATTTCTGATACTAAAGTTTTACCTGAATCTTGTATTCTCAGACTGAAAAACTTTCTTTTCCTACGCAAATAGAAAATAAACTAGTTTGTTTGATGCTGATTTTTAAATGTCACCTCATTCTGGGGACAGGGTGTGTATGTGGGTCTTTTACTTAAAATCTTGTTACAGCTGTCTGCATGTTGGGAATATAGGTACATCACTACTATGCCCTGGTTTTTATATTTTCCTTTTAGGAGAGATGGAGCACATTTTGAAGTGATAAAATCAGAACTGCTGCTTAAACTTACCCCTCCTTGCCAAATAAGGTTCCTCTGTGTAGACCTGGCTGTCCTGGAACAGGCTGTAGATTCCTGCCTCTGACTTCTGAGTTCTGGAGTTAACATTGTGCTATCACATCTAACTCTAATCTGAACTACTTTTAATAAAATTTCATAAAGTTCAACGTACAGAAACTTATTTGGCTTGCAAAAGTTTATTTTAGGCTTTATAATTAAAAATTGAGTTCCAGTAATAATTTCATAAGGTGAGTTTATGATCTCTCAACATCAGGACCATTAAACTAAAAATACCATTCAACTCAAAGAAAAGAAGTGAAGGGGGTGTTTGGAACAATTGCTGTCTTCAGCTGGGTATAGTGGAGTATTTCTCTAGCCCTAGTATGCAGAAATCTGAAACAGAGGCAGGGCTACAAAGTGAAATCTGGGGGTGGGGTGTGTGTCTGACTGTCTGTCTACCTGTCTGTCTGTCGACTGGCAGAAAACTTTCTAACTTGCTTTGTGGTTTTGAGTTTGGTTTTTATCTTATTTTCTGTGGGAGCAGAGATGTTTTTTGTTTTTGGTGTTTTTTTCTTTTCTTTTCTTTTTTTTTTTTGGTTTTTCAAGACAGGGTTTCTCTGTATAGCCCTGGCTGTTCTGGAACTCACTTTGTAGACCAGGCTGCCCTTGAACTCAGAAATCCGCCTGCCTCTGCGTCCCGAGTGCTGGGATTGAAGGCGTGCTTTTGGCTTTTGTTCTGAGTTCGGGTCTCTCATAAAGGAGGTTCCGATTCTTTAGCCTTGGACTCCTGATCTTCCTGTTTCCACCTTCTAAGTACTAGCGACATGGCATTTTCCACCCTATATGATTGTTGTTGATTCAAAAGTTTTGTTCTGGCCATTTCTTACTTGATATTTCTTCCTCTCCTTTTCTCTTGCAGGAGAGTGAGTGCAAAGCATATAACCCTAGACCTTTCTGTAAAACTTATACTATGGATAAGCAGCCTCTAAATACTGGGGAACAGAAAGATATGACAGAGTTTTTTACAGATCTGATTACTAAAGTTGAAGAAATGTCTCCAGAACTGGTTAGTACCAGAATACTGAAAATTTGTCTGAAATTTATACAACTTTGAATTTCAATCACTGACTTTGATTTGTTTTATATTATAGAAAAATACTGTCAAAAGCCTATTTGGAGGTGTCATAACAAACAATGTTGTTTCGTTGGTAAGTATTTCTGTTTGTTGTTGTTTTATAAGGGTTTGGGGAGGGGCTTATAATTAATTGCTAATTTTTGCTTGTTGATCATACAGGATTGTGAACATGTTAGTCAAACTGCTGAAGAGTTTTATACTGTGAGGTGCCAGGTGGCAGATATGAAGAATATTTATGTGAGTGATACTGTACATAATTTGAGCTTGTTTATGCTTTATACATACACACACACACACATACACACACGCACGCACACACATACACAAACACACAACAAATTTGTGGTCATGTGAAGAAATAGCTGTTTTCATGTATTTTTTTTTTAATATTTGTTTTATTTATTATATGTAAGTACACTGTAGCTGTCTTCAGGCATTCCAGAAGAGGACACCAGATCTCATTAAGGATGGTTGTGAGCCACCATGTGGTTGCTGGGATTTGAACTTATCACCTTCGGAAGAGCAGTCGGGTGCTCTTACCAGCTGAGCCATCTCACCAGCCCATGTATTTTCTTATATGCTTTACTCTTTAAATACTAAAGATAGACTGCCTAATTGGTTATTTCCCAGTAAAAGTGTAAATATCTTTTAAAAGTTAGATTTCATATGAGCAAAAAAATAATTTAATTTGAAATTGCTTCTTATAAAAAGAAAAGAAATGGATTTTCTTTATGCATTCTGACTAATTGCATGTTGTAAATCATGTCATCTTCCCAATGTTGGTTTACACATAGGAGTCTCTGGATGAAGTTACTATTAAAGACACCTTGGAAGGGGACAACATGTACACCTGTTCTCACTGTGGAAAGAAAGTTAGAGCTGAAAAGAGGTATGCTGGTTTCCATGTAACTTTTATCATTTGATTACCCAATGGAATGAAAAGACAAACTAAGGATATAGACCTTTGATTATGACAACTGTATGTAAATGTGATATAATTAACATGGATACATAGTACACTATAGTGATTCAGGTAATATTAGCTGTTTGGAACTCAATATCACTCAGTAACTTGTATTAGTCAGTGAAGTTTAATTTAGCATGCACAGTGGAATAGAAAGTGGGAATTTCTTTTTTTTTTTTTTTTTTTTTTTTTTT